>JAAGKR010001670.1:92911-116514 GCA_011419295.1 Clarias macrocephalus
CAGACTCAACAGGGAACCCATCCTCATCTGGGTGATAACGGATAGCAGGGATTGATCAACTTAATAATGTGTACTGGAAGTTCAGTGTAACAGGAGATAAATTAAAATTAAAAGGAGTCCAGTTTGTTCCTGGAGGCTCAGGTAGACTGTAGGAGATTCCAGTCCTGAGCTATCGAACAACTGAAGTCACAGGTCCCCAGAGCATCAATCGATGATAGGACAGTCTTAATGGAAACCATCCCCAGCCACCATACAAATCCAGGCAGACCACACGGGGCATCTATGCGACGAGATCTCCAACCAGAAGCAGGACTCCAGGACCGGTTAGACGGGTCCAGAGGGAAGAGGGGTCTGGATCACTGGCAACTCAGGAGCGAACATGTATAGCTCGACAGAGAGACAGAGAGAGGGACAGGAGAGAAGGAGAGACAGAGAGAGAGAGAGGAGAGAGCAGAAAAGGAGAGAACAGAAAATAAAGAGAGATGGCAGTTAGGTATGGTCACAGTCAACATGTATAAGGTGAATGTATATTAGTGCAAATTAGCATATCCTCTCTTTTCGTGGGCCAATTACGATGAAACAAAGCCTCAATAATACAAATACAAACAGAACTGTGAAACCATTAAAACCATTAAACATTCCAAAAACCCAAAGAAATCATGTATAAATTATCTTCTATTACCCCCCCCCATTATTTATATATATATATATATATATATATATATATATATATATATATATATATATATATATAAAAAGCTGTTAAAATCTTCCTACAGTTTTTTCCCCTCTATATTTTATCTATATTTAGATACCTACCTCTGTTTTAGCTTAAGGATTTGTTTTTGATAATGACGAATGTCTCTACTTAATGCTTTAATTACAGTGTAAAATGTGCATTTCAAAATATTACACAAATGCATTATACCAAGCTGTGTATGTTTTCTGCACGTTCTGCCTGTACTGTGTTGTCACTATGAGTCAGAGCAGAACTAGGAAAACAGTAAGACGTATTCAAACTAAAATATTTAGCATCCTACAATGGGATGCTAATTGCACACCTTTTGCTTCTATCCATTCGTAAAGGTTTGTGCTTTCCTAAATGAAAACACATTTCTTTTTTTTTATAGCAAGTTAAAAATGGTTTCTCGGCCTCTCAGCTCTCCACTGCTCCATCCACTGAATCTGTGTGTGAATTAAAGACTGGTTCCCTCGTACCAGCTGGAACATGCAAGAAGGTTTATCTGAAGCCTAGTAAATAGGACAGATGCTAGATGCTCCGTGTTAGCATTCTAAGTTGCCCAACTCAAGAGCTTTGTGGCCTCCCACATGAGAGAATGCCCACTATGTCACAGTGGGTGCTTTGTAACAGGCTGAATTCTGTTTATCTGTGTGCACAATTGCTGCTCCACAAACTATACAGCCCTGTGTTTCCCTTTAGCCAGAAACTGCCAGCTTGGTTAACAAAATGGTTTTGTCAGGCAGTGCAGTGGGCTGTCGGCAGGCCTGTACAAGTGCTGATGAGTGAAGGAGCGTTAATTAAATGGTAGCAGTCCAGCAACTCCTTTCCTGCTGCCTCGCCCATAGGCAAAACCTTTCTCCCACTGTAAAGACTTAATTATTCTTTCCCACCTTTATTCAACAGGGAGCTAACTGCCAGGAATGCTGTAAACGTCTTCATAATTTTTTAGAAACTTGGTGTTGATTGGAAAGCTCGCTGTACACTCTTGTTAAATTCCTGATAACTGTACTTTGTGGCTTTTTGGTTTGGCTTTGTTCGGGTAAGCCTGGCTTAATGGCATATAAGGAAGAAATAGGTTTGGGATAAAATTCCTTCCTTTAAAACTCTCATAAAGTTGCACAAGGTTTGGCATATGGCAGGATGTCCAGTTGCTGCTTAATTCTATATAAATGCAGGCATTTCAAGCCATTGGGATATGCACAGTAAACAGCAGTGCAGTTTGGGTGAGATATTTAAAAGATGTTATTTTGACTGCTAGCTCTTAACCATTTCATTGCAATGAAATAAATGAACTTTAGAATACTCAGGACCTTTAATTAAGAACAATTAAATACTTCATTGTTTGATATGTAGTATCGAGATATTGTTTATATTTTAAGAATTGTTACATACATACTGTATGTGTGTATATATGGTGTATATATACACACATTTCTGTTCATACTGTATGTATCTAATACAGGTATATATAATTTTTTTTTTCCCCTGCTGATGAAGTTGTTGAGCTTTTTATGAATTTTCAAATATGGCATTAATGCATAACTGAAAGGTATGTGGTTGAAAAAAAAAAGTTCAGCAGAAATAAAACACTGTGACACTGATTAACACTGTGGCACTTCCAAGGTCGAGGGTTCGATTCCCCTCTTAGTTGTGTTTGTGGAGTTTGCATGTTCTTCCTGTGCTTGGTCCTCTCACAGTCCAAAATCATGCAGGTTTTCCAAATTGCCCATAGTGTGCGAGTGCGTGCTTTGTGATGGCTTGGCACCCTGTTAAGTTGTACCTCAGCATGTGTCCCCCGAGTTCTCTGGGATAAGTTCCAGGCCTGCTGTGCAGGATAAGCAGTATAGAGAATGATTGAGAATGAGAGTAAATCTTGTGAATTTAGTCAAATGGGTGAAATGGCAAGATTTTTGCTCAAAACCCATGACTTTTTACCTAGAGTTAATAAGACTATCTGTGTTCAAATGTAAAAGATATGATGTGATTAATGTGCACTGATAACCTTCTCCGCAGCCTCTCTGTTAAGGACACAGTATTTTTTTCCATTGTTGGCGTAAGAATTATATAAGCATAATAAGCAAGAATTATATTGTTTAGATCTTCATCTGTTTCAAACACTTTATATTGATTGCTTCATAACATTTGTCTACACGCTGTTGTATGATTGAAGAGCGCACAGACACGCATAAGATGAAGCCTATAAATCTAGTGTTGTTTTCAACCAGTGTTTAAAGTTTGCTCATACAGTTTGATTTTAAGTGAGCTTTTTAGATGCATGTTTGCTTAGTTTAGTTTTACACAAAGGATCCACTGCACTCCACACTCTGCCATCGCTCCTGTCAGAAGTGTTTTTATCACAAACAAAGGCGATACTGTGTACTTTGTCTGCTTCACTGTGGTGTTCCTGTTCTTCCTGTTTAAATATAAATATAGACAGCCAAATAAGATTTAGTCTACCCATGCCAAGTAATACAGATTGATCCAATATTGTTTTATTGCTAGTACATTGGTAAGACATGACCAGATTCTCATTTTGGTGTCTGTCTTCCTTGAAGGTCTTGCTTGTAGCGCGCCAGGCCCTCGTTGACTAATATTCAGTGGATTGACGTTTTTTTCTTTAGGCCCTCTTGTAAAAGAAGGAAAACATTTCCTCAAAACAGTAGTAGTAGTGTGTGTCACTTGGAGAACCAAAGCGCTCCACTGCTGGAGCTGATTGCATTAATGAGGCTGTGCTGGCTTATACTCAAAAGGAGGGATGTATTAGGAGACGTTATTCATAGTGAAAACTTCTACTATTCGCATATTCTTGACACACATCATGTTTAAGATCTGCATACATGATTTCAATTACTTTCAAGTCAGAGGACTGTGAAGATTCAGATCAGATTGCAAGTAGGTCATGTTGGATTTTGAGATCTTTTTTGGATCGTTGTTCTGTTCTAAAAGCTGATCTCATTTAGCTTCAGTTGCTGTGTCACATTCACTTCCAGAATTTGCTGATATTTCCCAGAATATTTGGAGCATTTTACAAATACAGATACTGGCTTTGATTTATGGCATTACACATCCAGCAACCTATAAGTTGAAATTATTTTGGATTTTATTCTTTTTAGGAATGTGGAATTTTTCCTGCGTTATTGTACGTTACCTTGGGCCCACCTCCGGCCTGTTATCTCCGTTATGTATATCGGGTAGTTCACTGTGCTATGCATGGTGCATGTTGTAAGTGCAGATACATTTCATGGCAGAGTCAGCTCTTGTATTACAGCAATAGATGTGTCTGTCTGTTTTGTTATTAGAAGGTTTAAATTGTCCACTTTTACATGCATGCATGTGTTGGCATGTCTGTGTATTACAAGTTCCAAAAAGAAAAGTTACAGAATTGCTGCACATTGTCAAACATCTGTGGATGATTTGCAGTATAATGCCACAAGCATTCTGTAATTCATAATGTCAGAAATGCGTAGTACGAGTTTCCTATAAATTGGCAGACGTAAAGAAAGAGCGAGGAAAAAGAGGAAGAGATTTTTTTGGGTTTGTGCAACAGAATTTTTTTTCCCCCAAGTTAATATAAGATCGAAGTTTCACATTTATTAAACCAGTGTGTTTTTCTTTTAACTTTTTTATCTTTTTTTGGTATATTTTAGTACTTAAGAAAATATTTCTTCTCTGTATGCTGAAGTTGGCTTAAATCAAGCTGTCAGTTGACAAGACATAAATTCAGACTTGTATTATAAACTTCAAGCTATTTTGCTCCAGAGAAATAAAAGGCCCAGCTGTACAAACGCACCACTGATGGACAGAGACCTTCAGGGAACTTCAAACATCTGGATTAGCCTGCTACTAGGAAAATTAAAAATGCCAGCTGCTGCTGTTTTTTCTGTTCATAGAGCTTCCGGACAAATTATTATTTTAACAGCGGCTAGAGCACTTCTGTTAGCAAATTAAGGCATTTATTGTATTTAACAATAATTTCCTAAGAATATATGTTTTTAATAATTCATAATTAAAGCCCAACATGTTTGTACCTACAATTAATGTGTAATGTTTAATAATAATAATTCAAATATTTTGTCATATGTACCCTAAAGCACAGTAAAATGATGATCATTTTCGCATATCCCAGGTAGGAAGCTGGGGTCAGAGCGCAGGGTCAGTCAGAATGCAGCACTCCTGGAGCAGATAGGGTTAAGGGCCTTGCTCAAAGGCTCTACAGTGGCACCACTTGACCGTGCTGGGGCTTGAACCCCCAACCTTCCGATCAGTAACCCAGAGCCTTAACCGTTTCAGCCACCACTTACCCTCCAGGACTTCTTCCATTAAGTTTATATTAAAGTGTCCTTAAAGAAACCTTCACATCAATAATTACACATTTTCCTTTGTTAAATATCAGCTTTTTAAATCTGTTTAAGTAAGCATCCACAGTACAATGATGCAGAAAGTCTTTCTGATCAATCAGTGCTTTCTTTTGTAAATTTATTGATTGCTCAACCAAAATGAATTATGTTTCCTGGTTTTCTCAAATTCTAACTGTGTTACAGGCTTATTTTTAGGCCACACTAATTTGCAGAGCTGTTCTGGCAAACAGATGTGGAGCGATAATACTTTTCGCATTACAACCTTGAGGTTTTTTGTTGTTGTTTTGTTTTTGTTGTTGCAACTGGACTAGTAGTTCATAAAACCTGTGATTTCATTTAAAAGATATCTTTATTATTTCTGTTTTGCTGCCTAACAACAAATTAGATATTGGACAGCTCCTTTATGCAGAGGATTTATTTATGAAATCTAGTCCCAGTTGCCGACCCAAATTAAAAGCTGCTCATGATATTGCTGAGGGCAAAGTACGATATTTATGCTGCACACATTTTTTTTTTTACCATGGTTCTGCCAGAAGTTGCCATGTACAAAAAATCCAGCATGTCCCCTACTTGCATAAAAACATGTCACCTAAGCATATTGCAAGGCATGCACTCCGTGGAAAAACACATATCGACATCACAACTCTTACCAATTTTTAAACCTAAGCCTTTCAGAATGTTGTTTTGTTCTTTGCTAAATTCACATTATAAATATCATCATCTACTTGAGCCTTATAAGACAATAAATTAAACAATACATTTATCCTGACACATATGAAGGTGTTCAGCACCATGCACAAGGAGCACGAGCTCCTCAATTCTGTTTTACTTGTAATGTGCGTGTGTTTATCCCCTTTTCACACTACCCTGGCACTGCATTTCTCAACAAAATAGAAATCAACTTATATTTTAAAAGCCTCAAGTTCTTCTTTCACATGATCTATTAACCACGAGTTGAGCCATCATTTAAGAAATTCAGTGCTGAGCACAGGCACCCGCGAAGGCGCAAGTGTAGTTTAAGCCTGTTTTTGAAAAAGCATTGAAGTAAAGACCAACAGTAGCTGTTATGAAGAGCATATCAATTATGTGAACCCGGGTCCACCCAAACCATATTTATAGAATTCAATCAGTTGATGTAAAGAGATGCCTTAATGTGAATATGTTTTTAAGCACAAATAATGAGAGATTATTGTGGGAGTGAAATATGTTGCATCCCCTTCTATCTTGGCTAGATATCCCCCCGCAGCAGGCCCTTATTGTGTCTGAATGTGCAGAAAAGTCATTTAGCATAAAAGTGGTTGTGTTGGTCAAACTCTGCGGCTGCCTTTTGTGCTTCATGTCCGTGTCGAACACAACACTGACATGTTCCAGAAAGACAAAGGTTGAATACAAAAGGGGCAAATCTCTGAGTGATGTACTTGATGGTCATCCGGTAGAAATGTTGTTGGCTTATGTGGAACAGCCATCAAAAGACATCTCAATATCAAAGTGAATTCACATATGATCAGCGGAAGAGTAGTATTAAAACCAATTATAGATCTGTTTTACTAATTTGGTTTGTCAAACAACTTTCCAATAGTGCCTTTATTTGCTGTAACTGTCCACTTCCACTTCCTACTTCAGAACCATTATTACTCAACAGAGAACAAGGTCAGCCATGAAACAGCACCCATGAAGCAGAGTATGGTAAGGACCTTTTTGTGTACGGCCCAAGCAGTTGCAGTTTGACTGTGATTGGGCTCAAACCCCCCGACCTCCTGATCAGTAACCCAGAGCTTTTCTACATTGAGACACCACTGCCGCATCATTGCTTCCACTGCTACATATAACATCCTCCAGCCGCCACTGGTCAAGTGTGACATTCTTCATATGAATTTTCCATCAATCCTACCTAACGTTCAAGACCGACTTTTAATGATTTCTACAGGACTGTCGGGGCAGAAGAACAAGGGCATTGCATTATACTATAATTTTTTATTCATGAATCTGAATTCTTTTTTTTTTTCCTTTTTTTTTTTTTACTTCTAATTGTGCACAGTGAATGCACTGATGCATTCTATTGGATGTTGGGTAGCGCCAAGTAACCCTCATCACTTACGCACTCTCATTTCATGTTGCTCATTTCATGTATTTTTTTTTAGATCACCCTGTCAGATAGGCTTGAGTTACAGTAATATAAAGTGCTCCCCATTTTAGAAGAGCTGCCATCTTCGTGATGAGCTGGATCTTGTGTTCTCTCCCCCTGCCAGACCCACAGACTGTAGTTTATCTCCTTGCTGTCAGTCTCCACAGGGTCACTCCTACAGGAAGGATATAAGCAGTCACAAGGTCAGACAGTAATCACTAGAATTTCAGTTCTGTCATCAACATGACCCTGTACACATTATGGATTTTATGACCGTAGATCTCATTTTTAAAAGATTTATGTAGTAGTAATAAAACAGTTATTAGATTAACTAATTTGTTAATCTGTTACTAGTGATTTTAAAGCATCTGTTATGCCACAAATGTCTCAAATCAGGGCATTTACAATAGGAACAAAAGCAGCTCGCTTGCAGAAAGTAGACATGCATGTGAAACTAGAACAACTTTGCCTACTCAGATGTCATACAGGAAGTATCTGGAAACAGTGTGTGGCTTCCAGATTTCATAAATAACATTCTGAGGAAAGTTTGAGTTTTTTTAAGGAAAAAAAAAAAAAAGATCCTCAATGAGGGCACAGTTTGTGTACTTTTTCCAGCATGAGATGTTCTGACACTCGCAGTATTCACTAAAAGGCTCGTTTCAAGTAATATCTAGTTGTTGTTGTTGTTTTTTTTAATCAGCATGTGATGCCATAAATCACTTTTTTACTTTTTTTTACTTTTTATATTACTTTGTTTCAGTTGCGCAGATTAATTCAAGCTCATCCAAAATACAAATGATCTCCTGCCATAGAATGACGTACGTTAGCCATACAGTATAAACTAAATACAACTTTGCTTTATAGTAATTACCTGTATAATTTTGAGTTGTACAGTTTGTTAAAAGGTTTTGTTAAAGGTTGACGGACACAGTTCTCTCTTCATTTTCTTTGCATTACATTACAACTTGGTGGTGGTTTTGGTCTTCAGGCGTGTCCCTTTAAACACAGCCCTTCAGCTTCTACATCTTTACTGTGAAACTTGCCACTTCACACTCAGTCTGAGACTGAATGTCTACTGTAATTTTCATAGCTAAATGGTGCTGTTTGTGCTTTATTCCCCCATGTGTAAGTTTAATGACATTTGACTATTTAAGTGTTAAGACTGGGGTAGTTTATTTGCCTGAGGCTTTGCTGCATTGAGCTGCATTTCCTGCCAGGGCAGCACTACGTGGTACTTAATTATGCAGTCACCTCTATCAGTCAGGGTGCTGAATCCTGGGAGAAATGGTGTGTACGTTACCCTCAGGTTATGCACAGGCAGTATTTAAAAATGGTTCATTTCCCTTACATAAGTAGGCCTAAAACTCAGAATAAACACTAGCAAAGCAGTTGACGCTGTCTACTGTTACAGTCTGTTAGGAACGCCGGTAAACCGCGGCATAAAAACGACCCTTGCCTGTTTCTTAAGGAAGCATTTACAAAGCTTCGTTGCATACTGCCTGTAATACTGAGGAGTATGACATAACAGGTATCACATCAAGGTATCACATGAAGTTTGGTGAGGATTCAGTTATCACTACCTTCTATACTAACTTGCTTCTTTTACAAACTAATTAGTTAATTTGTTACTGGTGATTTTAAAGCTTCTGTTATGCCACAAATTTCACAAATCAGCGCATTTTCAATAGCAACAAGAGTGGCTCACTTGCAGAAAGTAGACGTACATGTGAAACTGGTAGTGTGTGACTGTATGGCATCTCTCATTATGCACAGGCAAATTAAAAAAAATTTTGTTTTCCTTTGTACAAATATGCTTCTTGGTAAACACTAACAAAGCAGAATTGATCCTTTGCAGTCACAAAGTGCCATGTGCATTACTGTAAATGTTATTCTGCTTCAAGGTTTATTTCCTCTATCGTCTTTCTGTTAAGAGTTTTTTTTATTTTTTATTAAAAGAAACTATACTGTAGAAGCAAGTGTGAGAGAAAAGCATGCCACTGCTTGTCTTGTCTTTCTAACTGGTTGTGATAAAGCATTGTAATATGCAATGTTTGTCCTGTAATATGGACATGTTCTTAATAGTGGTACACACTGGGCATATTATGGCAGAGGTTGATAAAAGCATCATTTCATGTACTGCATTAGAGGCATGTCAATGAAGCGTCAAATTCCAGCTTGCAGGGTCAGTATCCTTCTGTTTATGATATTAGGTTCTTTGAAAATCCATTGCAACCTTTAAACCACACTTTTTAAACACTCTGCACTTTATTTGTTCATGCTATTATGCTCAATTCCCACTAGCTTGAGAAAACAAACCCCAATATACAGTACATACAGGTTGTTGACTGACTCCAGTCTCATGTCAACTGGCAAATTACTTTGGACTAAAGAGTAAATGAGCCATGGGATCTCTTGTTGTTTTTGAGGTTCTTTACATCCACTCCATTCTATTCACACCCTGTTCATACAAGTATGGCAAAAATCTTGTGGTGGAGTC
This sequence comes from Clarias macrocephalus, assembly GCA_011419295.1. Taxonomy (NCBI): domain Eukaryota; kingdom Metazoa; phylum Chordata; class Actinopteri; order Siluriformes; family Clariidae; genus Clarias; species Clarias macrocephalus. The sequence goes on from JAAGKR010001670.1 coordinate 102,634, forward strand.
TGGAATAGATTTCCTTTATAGCAATACTTGGGGGCATTTATAAAGAACGCTTTTAAAGCATTGAGCAAAAGGTCAGTGTGATTAAGTAGTAAACAGGGCTTTCTCTGGTATAGCTTGTGGTGGCATTTCTGGTAGCTTACAAAACTAGATTCATTTTTTAGTTATTGACATTAAACCTTATTTTTCCGAAAACAAAAAAAAGATTGAAATGCAAATTCACTTAGTGATATGTGATAACTGAATGCAGATTTTAAAATACACTACTCACAATAAGTTAGGGATATTGTTATTTACATGGGTGCTTTTCCTATTTGCTCTGAATTTGTATGAAATAAGTAAAAGTTCCCTTTGATATTCCTAATAATGTATGAGAAGAAATGCCATTTTCATTAGTCTAATATTTATTATCCCACAAAATGTAGACAATAACAAGGATAGCCCCAAATAGCAAAAATTGACAATGTCAGTTGCGGGTGTTTCCACCATTTGCCGCAATGACAGCTTGACAGCGGCGTCTCCTGCTCCTCACTAGCCTCACGATGTTGTTCCGAGGCAATGCGTTCCACTCTTCCACAAGTGCTGCACGCAGTTCCACTGCTGCATTGTCCAGGTCACATGGTCTTGTGCCCACTGCAAACGTTCACGCCGGTGTCTTGGTGTCAGTGGAGTCACCTGCAATGTTCGTCTGGCATTCAAGCCAAAGCGGTGGAGTCGGTTGCGAATGGTTTGTCTGGAAACCCCTCACATCTCATAAACGGGCCTGCAGCTGTGCAGCAGTTACATAACGATGTCGGAGTCCACAGGGCCTTAGGTACTGGTCATTGTTGTGGTCTGTCACTCGTGGGGCTCCACTCCTGGGTCTGTCATGAACTCTGCCAGTAGTTCTGTGTCTTGATGCAAGTCTGCTGATGACACTTTGAGACACACCAAGTTCACGAGCAACATCTGACTGCCTGCCACTGACCCGAAGGTGCGCCATGGCCAGGTGGCGCTGCTTGTCTGTTAAGTGACGTCGTGTGTTTATGGCTGTTTGAATGACGAATTTGGAATGACTTGCTGACAATACCAGCTTTTTATACCCACAGAGTGGTGAAATTGATGCCACATTGAAAAGGGTTGTTTTCTGTTATTGGCCCCAATATAAGGCACACCTGTACACAATGAGACCATTACATGGAAAACACAAAATGAGGTGTGTCCATCACCCCAATACAATTGCCTCCCTATCCCAAAAATGTCTGAAGTGAAACAAACACCGTATGTATGACATCCACTGCGTGACTCACAATATCCCTAACTTATTGTGAGTAGTGTCGATTAAATATACTGTCGGTGGGCTGAGGTTTTAACATGAACCTTGACATGACCTCTGATGTGACCACTGACATGACATAACAATGAATTTGGGTTTACTGTAACACACAGTATGTCATTACTGTCATGTTTCTGTACAGATCAGAATGTACACAGATTCAGGATCTAGTGGTGTTCGAAATTCATTCATTCATTTTCAGTAAACACTTTTCTAGAAATGTTCTGTATAGCGTTTTAAAATAAATACTTCATTTCAGATTCCTTTTTTTTTTTTTCCTTCTTGTAAACAAGTCACTTTCTGGCGTTTATGTAAACACTCACAGCCTCCATAGTGAAGGAAATGAACCGGTTTATTTAGGTTGGCGCTTTTAAACAATTCATGGACCACTTGAAACCTGACCTTTTTGTACAAAGCATAAATCTCCAGCGTCTCCCTGAAAACTATGCATCCTTCTGTTGCTGTCCTCTCTTGATGAGCTGAATTAGTGTTATGTAATATTTCCCTTGCAGTTCAGACCTCAGTAATGTTAACAGATGATGTTAACGCAAACAGCAACCTGTTATACTGTTGTCCATTTAATTCTGGTTATTACTATTAATAGATGCAGTGCCAAGACCGGTGTTTTCCACTGCAGCCTCTTTTTGATAACCATATAGAGTGTATTAATGTCTAATATGTTTAGTTACATGTTCACCTTGATTTTATTATATTTCAATTTTAACAGAATTTGTATGTTGTATATTTTGTATGACTATTGTGACTTTTTTTTCATCTGTACCATTGAATGCTATTTAGGTTCCAGGTCTGTGTAAATAACGATTGTGACTACTGTCTGCACTAATTTCTGCTGCCTCATCAGACTTTAATGACCACAAGCTTCTTTCACAACCACACATCAATATGCCACTCAGTTGTGCTGGGTACCCAGCACAGACTGTACAGTTAGGCTTTTGTTATGGACACACAAGACTCTCCTGTAAGACGAACTGTGTGTAATTGCTCCAGTTGTTATGTGCTGATCAGGAATGTGGCAATGGTGTCTCTTCCAAAAAGCATTTTTGCGTTTCTTGGTTCCTTTGTCATGGCTAGTATAAAATGCTCTTGTTTGAAAAAAGCTCTTGTTTGTGCAAAAGGAGTATTAATTTTTTTACCTTCCAGGAACTTAGAATCGTAGAATCCGATTCAATTCAAATACATTTTATTTACATATATACAGTGGTGCTTTTAACAAAAAGTCGCAAAACAGCTTTACAGAATCAAATAGGGAAATGAGTATGAAATGTGTTAGAATATATACATAAATCAGCATGATCAGATTGTCCCTGATGAGCAAGCCGAGGGAAACGGTGGCAAGGAAAAACTCCCCGAGATGGCAGTAGGAAGACACTTTGAGAGGAACCAGACAACCGGGAACCCATCCTCATTGGGGTATCAGATAGCAGGAGCCAAGCATCTCATCCTCGTCTGGTTAAACAGGCGGTCATTAGTTTTGAGCAATAAATTTGCTTGATTTTTAGTATTAACTTTAATTATTAATTGTTTTCTCTCTCTCTGTCTCTCTGTCTCTCTCTCTCTCTCTCTCTCTCTTTCTGGGTAGGTCATGGGGATTGTCATTGTGGGGAATGTAAGTGTCATGCTGGCTACATTGGAGACAACTGTAACTGCTCAATAGAAACTACTAGCTGTGTCTCTGAAGATGGCAGAATGTGTAGTGGACGAGGCAGCTGTGTGTGTGGTCGCTGCCAGTGCACTGAGCCCGGGGCGTTTGGAGACTTGTGTGAGAAATGTCCCACCTGTGGTGACGCCTGTGCTGCAAAGAGGTACGTCATAGAACTGGCATTCAGTGACCTGTTCAAATGAATAATATTGTACTCATGCATGCACAACATTTGAAACTCTTGTATTCATTGGGCTTTTCTTTGCATATCTTACATGCTTCTCAGTGTGGATTTAGGCAGTGTGTTTTTTGAAGAGCATATTGAGTAATACTTGACATTGCAGACTGTAAAAAAACACAAAATGCACATGTAACTGGAGCAGGAACTGGAAATTATAGGTGTACAAAGTGAATATGTTCTGAGCTCAGTCCTAGAACCAGGAGAGTTGACCAGGTTCTAGAACAAGAATGGTGTTAATGGGAGGACACCACAAATGAATCCATTGTTGTCAAAAATAAATAAATACAATAAAATAATAATAATTGCAGCAAATCTCTATATGTAATTGTTGATAATATCAAAGAAAAAGGAAAGCCTAAAGAAAGCCACTCAGTAGTAGGTACATAATTTGTATAGTTTGTTTTTTACTCAGCATGATTTTTATATCAAAATGAAACCTGCTTTGACTCCTCTTGATCACCATGTGTTACAGACAGCAGTGTGTATACAGTTGCATTATTTAAATGGCTTTTGCTCCTTGAAGCTTATTCCTTCACTGCACCGTGTGCAGCCTGATGTGGTTTTCCATATCTCCCTATATCATGTTCATCATACCAGCTTTGTAATGAATGAATGTTTTTCTCCAGGGAATGTATCGAGTGCACCCTCTTCAACACTGGGAAATTTGCAGACAACCAAACTTGCCAGCGCATGTGCAAGGATGAGATCATAGTTGTGGAGACTCTGGGTGAGTATTTACACATTCAGCAAGTAGTTTCATGACTCTCTGGTTTTGCATAAACTAATAATTATGTTTTAAAGTTGAATTATTCCCCTCAATACTTTGTATGAATTAGAATTACTACCCTGCACAGGATATCCAAATATGAGAATGCAGGTGAACCCTGACTATCTCAGACCATATTATAAAGCTCCTAAATATGTTTTATACCGTATATAAACAGTTCTTTGACACATACAGTGCTGTGAAAAAGTATTTTCCTCTTCCTGATTAATTTTTTTTTTGCTTATTTGGCTACACATTGAGATTGTCTAAATAGAAAAAATACACAAAGATACCCCAAGTAAATACAAAATACTGTTTTTAAATGATTGATTTTAAATGTTTTATCCCCCCCACCCAAAGGCTGATTTAAATTTCACTTACCACGCCCAGGTCTGCTCACTGCCAAACCAGTTGAATCAAGAAATCAAATTAAATAGAACCTATCTTACTGAGAGAAGCATACTAAGGATCTAAAAAATCCTCTGGAAAGGGTTACAAAGCCATTTCTAAGGCCATTTCCACAAAGGGAGAAAACTTGGAACAGGGGTGAACCTTCCCAGAAGTTGCTGGCCTACAAAAATGACTCCAAGAGCACAACAACGACTCATCCAGAAGTTTATAAAAGAACCCAGAACAAAATCCAAAGCCTCAGTTAAGGTCATGATTTAACAATAACATGATTCAACTAGGCAAAAATGGCATCCATGGGAGAGTTCCAAAGTCAAAGCCGCTGCAGACCAGAAAGAAGACTCGTGACTCATCTCACATTTGCCCAAAAAATTCTTGATTATGCCCACTTTTGGGCAAATATTCTGTGAACTCATAAGACAAAAGTTGACCTTTTTAAAAGGTGTGTGTTTTGTTAGATTTGACATAAAGTTAACACAGCATTTCATGAAAAAAAACATCATCATACCAACAGGCAGAGATAGTGGTGGTAGTGTGATGGTCTGGGGCTGCTTTGCTTCTTTATGACCTGGACAACTTGTCGTAATTGGTGGACCCAAAAATTCTGTGCACTACTTGGACCCCTTTTTCCCCTTAATAAATGAGATCACCATTTAAAAACTGCATTTTGTATTTACTTGGGTTATCCTATAATATAAACATTTGTTTGATGTTGTTTTGTTGTTTGTTTTACTTTTTTTTTTTTAATAATCATTAGACCTTATGATAATAAGCAGCTGATTTAGTCTTGTAAAAGTTTAGTACAACTTTTAATTTATAATATTTATTTTTTTAGAATTTATTTAGCATTTTTAGTTTAACATTGTAGACAGTTTTGTTTATTCAAAGCTCCTGTTTTGCTGGCAAGCCTGTATTTTGTGAATCACTGTATAATCCAAATGGCCATTGAACATCCCATTGAACAGCCATTAATATTGAGTTGTTCCCAGTGCTGTGTTTACAGCTTACAACTTTTCTGAGAAGGCTTTTTATTAGACTTTGGATCTTGGCTGTGGGATCTTGTGCTTATTCAGCAATAAGAGCCCGAGTGGTTGGCCACTGATGTCTGGCAAGAAATCCTAGCATGAAGTTCTCCAAAGCAACTTTGGCAAACTCTCTTAATTTCATGAACAAAAGTCTTGCTGGAACAGGGTTTGACCCCATTACTTCCACTGTCAGGGAAATCTTAATGTAACCGTATAAAAAGATATTGTGGGCAGCCTTTATTTGTCACATATGCATTGTTGCACATATACTGTACATTGCTGCACATCCTCCATTTTAGGAGGCTGGAGTTCAAGCAAACCGGGTCACGTAGAATGTTGGTGGAGCTGGGGCTTGAACAACTGATCTTCCGATCATTAACTCGGAGCATTACCACCCTGAGTTACCACTAATTGGGTGCTTCCAACTTGTGGCAACAGAAACATTTAGTAATAATACAGTACATATGTAATAACTAGTGCTGATAAATGAATCACATTAAAATAAACATTGCCATATGGACCTGTGTACTTACTTAGTAAATTGCAAAAGGATGCAATTTATTAAAATTACTATACATGTAATCATGAATTGATGTAGACTGTCATAAATAAACTTTTTTTACGGTGATATATAAATATTAGAAAACATCCTCTCAATGTGCCAGTATTTGCTGTTAGCCTAGATAAATATAAATATCAAATCATGCAGCACTATTATCAACTTCATTCTTAATTTTTGTTTTTCCTCAGCTATCAAAGTAGTAATGCTCTGATCTTGCATGTCTCTGATGTGTTCAAGGTAGATCTGAGAGCTAGCCATAAGTAATGGAGTGTCCGAACCTCCAGTCACCACATGTCACTTTGAATTAAAGCCAACCTGCTGTCAGTGCGGCAACACAGAAAACACAGCTGTACTGAACTTAACACCGCGTTCATCAAGGCTCAGTTACACTGTAATTAGAACAAGAAGGTTGTCTTATATAAGGATCTACTCTTATGAGTTTTTCATATTTAAATAGCTTCTTTTCTGTGTTATGAAAAATAACCTGCCAATTGCAATAGTTTCTGCACAATTTCTAAGGTTCAGCTGAAAAGCATTTATGCATGTATTCTGCACTTCCCTGATTGATAGTCATTGATTTTCTTTCAGTGTACTCAGCAGTAGGTTCTCAGTTATATTGATCAAGCTTCCTAGTAGGCATTTCTAGTTATTCATTGCATGTGACATGAAATGAAAATAAGTTACATTTTGTCAAACTTTTTTTTTTTTTTTTTTGTTGAGAAAAATAAACAACTTACAATACAAAGCTTGCATAAGTATGTTGTACATATATTCGGGAATGTGAAATTTTTCCTGACATCTTCTGCTAACATCCAAATTTGAAAGCTATGGGTCACAAAGAGCTTTAAAAGCAAGTACTGGATCTTACTGTTGAAAAATATCAGTCTACAGAGGGGCAAAAAATAAATCCCAAGGCATTTCATAAACAATGAAACACTGTAAACCCAATAAACAGCAAGTTGGGAAATATGGCGTGACGGTGACCTTACTAAGAACAAGATGTCCCTGTAAAATTGATCAGAAGACCAGGGGAAAACTTGTCAAGGAGGCTGCCAAGAGACCTACAGTAACATTAAAAGAATTGAAGCAACAACAAAAAAAAAAAGTACTGGTTGCCCATAACATATGATAACAATCAGCAGTGGTGAGGAGGGTCCTTGCTGGTTCTGTTTATGTTAATATCTGGCAGCCAGCAATTACACACTAAAACCGTAAAGCTATTACTGAATACCCCTCTTCTTAGATCGTATATGCTTATAATAATCTGACACAAGAAGAGGTCAATTATTTGCTACATAGTGTGTAAATTTAGTGACTGGAAATATTTTGGAAATGCAGTGCATCTGCAGTGTTTATGGTTTACTATTGATTGTCTGGATGTCAAAAAGCAAGTCATTTCATTAGAATGCTGCTTTATTGCAAGAAGCATTTTGTACGAGTTTAGGAATGCATTGTTTGTTAGTGCATCTGTGTATTACAGTCCTTTCAGGTCTTTCGTCCTATAAGAGCCTGCATTATAGAGCTGCTGCTTCATTTCAGTTGTGTTTCACACTTCCCTTCACTAATGGGCTCCACATGTACATTCCAGAAATGATTAGCACAGCAGAGAGGGGACATGACATAGTGACTTTCAGCCCTTAATGCTTCAGAAATGTTCTGAAATGTTTAACTCTGGTGCATCAGTGAGTATGGAATGCTAGCAGACATCCAGAAATGACTTCGCTGGAAAGCTTTTAATGTAATGGGGTTGGATGCACTGCATGTTTTCCTCTTTTGTTTTGGCCAGCTGTTTTTATAAAAGGAGAGCTTTCACTCATTCCTCCTATAATACCCCCATGTCTTTCTTTCTCTCCCTTCCCCACTCCATGCCTCCTTCTTTTCTCTCCCTTTTACAGATACAGATGATCCAAGCAGTGTACTGTGTTTGTATAAGACTGAGAATGAATGTGTGATGAAGTTCACCTACTCTGAACATGCCAGTGGCCAGTCGATCCTCACTGCTCTGCGGGAGCCAGGTCAGTATGTAGCCCCACCTTATGTGAAGCACATAACTGTAATTACCTGCGTACTCTGTCACTGTTATCATAAATCTGAACAGGAGCGAGGCAGGCAAAAGATTGTTAATGCTCCAGTCTGATTTTAAATAATTTATATGTGCGAGTCAATGTTTAAAACATATGATACCTGGTGTGTCTGTGTGTGCACGCAGTCTGTGCAGCTCCCCCTGATGCTATGACAGTGCTGTATGCGGTTGTGGGCAGTATCTTGTTAGTGGGCATTGTGCTGTTGGCCATGTGGAAGTTGGTCATCACCATCCACGATCGGCGCGAGTTTGCACGCTTCCAGAGTGCACGCTCAAGGGCACGATATGAGATGGTAAAGACATTACTGCCTCTTCCTGTAGCACAAGAATTACATTGTGTTTGAATTTGTATTAGATTACTAGACTGTGGTAATTGAGGTGTATTTCATCCCCCAAAATGTTTTTAATTTAGTATGTGTTTTAGTAATTCATTACATGCACATACATTTATAAATGCCACCTATTATCTGAAATAAAAATATATTTTACAACATGTTTCATTCTTTTGAATGATGTAGCCATAGTTGAAGTTTAAGCTTTTAGATACAAACCTTCACAGTTTAAGTCAACAACAGTGAATTGGTCAAAAACACTATGCTCTGATTGAAACCATAAGTTTTCTCGAATCCCTCCAGTGAGCTGGGAGGAGCAAATAATAGTGACTATTTCAAGGCTCTGTTTCAAAGCCTGAAGTTGCTTTACACCACAGCCATGTGCATTTCAATGAATCCATCTGACCTAGTTTCTCCTCCGTCTCATTCTATCTGTCCTTTCCTCGCAGGCCTCCAATCCCCTCTACAAACATCCAATATCCACTCACTCCGCGGAGACGGCATTCCAGATGCACAGCAAGTCATATAACGGAGGACTTCTCTGATCTCAGGCCTGCTAGTTGGGGTGGGGACACGGCAGGACCGGTCCAGTTGACACAGTTCACAGCTTCGCGAAGGGACATGATCCTTTTATAAAAGACTTTAGGACAACAAAGTGCCATAATAGTCTTTTTTCCCCGTGGATCTTTTCATTGAGAACTAATAACCACAGCTGTACAATGAGTGGGACTGCTTTTGCTTGTTAGTTTTCTCCAATAGAGGATGCACATGGAAAAATGAAGACTTTTAATACAAGAGTGATGGACTTCCAAAGGAATGGGGACTACTTGAGTGAAACTGCCAATTCCGTAGCTCAAACCACAATTCCTCCTCATTGAGGATGCTGTGTGCATTGCATTTTGCAGAGAAATGTGATGTTGATGCCTTTTAATAGTAAAAAAATTTATAGACAAGCATTCTGTATGTTAACAATGTTTGGTACTAACAGAGCAATAACATTTTTACATTTAGTTTTGCACATTGTATGGGTTTATAAAATAAAATAAAACTAATAAAATACCACTCTCACTTGTTGTCTCACATTTTCACATGTTCTCCGTTCTAATCCTCCAATATTTGTGCAGAATAATTGAACAGTGATTTAAGTCCGCATAGGGCTGATGGTCCAGTTAACGCAGCATTGTTTTGTGATGAAATGTCAGTCTCAGGAATAAACTAGGCTTGTTTAGGTCAGTCAGTGACTGCATTTATAAGGTGTCAGATGTCAAACTAATTGGATGTTAATTCATACCAAAATGACTGTAACATCCACTGTTTCCCTGTGACTCAGATTATCTCATGTCTGCTCTTAGCTGAACCCAGTATGAGCTGAAGAAGAAAATATGAGTAAATTGAAACGTTCTGGCATTGCAGTGAGCGGCCAGTTCAGAGGGGGTGTGAGTCTGACGGGTTATATGCTGCTTGGAATTTTATGCATCGATGTCTACAGATACAGGAGATAAAGTTGGTATTGTGACAGGAACTTAAATAAAATAGTTGATGTTGGTCAAATACCCCTCATATAATGAATTCTCACTCTATATGCTTGTTTGTTTTTGCATCTATATAAGTGAGCTACTGCTGACCCTCATACTGCAGAGAACATCAGAGCTCAGCACAGCACGGCGGAGCTAAGTAACTCTATATGAGAGGGTATCTCTTATATGAGATAACACGTGACATTAGAAGGGTAATCTAATTGGCATATTTAGGCCCTGGCCAGTACAAAAAGGGAAAAAGGACAAATATCAAGAATGTTTTTCTTCATGTTTTTTTTTTGTTGCAATTTCTAAAAAATGGTAATGTTGTATAGTAAAGTTATCCTTAAAAGGCTGCATTTAAGAATCTGATGGTGATAGTTTTTTCATGTTATTTTTATCTTTCATTAACAGCAGCAGTATAATCAAGTCAGACTCAAATACGTTGTTTAGCAAATAATACTTGGCATGTTTTGCACATGAGACACATGCACACATGTTGTAAATACAAAATTCTAATACATGTGTAAGAAAGCTATGTAAGGAATGAAACACCTCAGTTCATGCAGTGAAAGGAAAATGATCAATGACAAGTTGGCAAAGTTGATTATTTTTCCAGTCTTTTTTCTTTATTCCACAGCTGTAAGAGTAATGCATATAAATTCATATAAATTGCTCCATGCATCACCATGGGGTTTGTTTTTTGTTTATCTCCTGCAACTTCATGCCATTAGAATTAATTTCATTTCATTTCTTATTCCTAATTCCAAAAACAAACTGTAATTGACAGTAAAATGACATCTACGCATGGCTAGTTGTTACTATGTTTCAAAATAAAATGTGTTACATGTGGTTAAGGACATGCTGAAATATTTTATTTATTCATCATTTTTAGTTTTGTAACAGTACTATTCAGAGAACTATTTTACTCTCCAAAATTGACAGTCATGCAGTTAATTGTGATAAAGTGAGGAGAAATCAAAAACTTCCCGGATGTTTAGTGACCTTAAAAACATAAGAGTCATTTACTGTTTTTAACAGCAGGAAGGAGTTGGCTCAAAATGTTCTCCAAATTTAACATCCAGCCCGAGTGTTCGTGTGAAAGAATGAAAAGAAAACATCGATTTCACATGCACTCACACATTGAGTCATTTCCAAAACATGAGTCGTATTTCCTTTTTAATATTCAGCCAATGGAAGAAAAAAAAAGTGTTTTGTTTGCATTAAACTTGATCAGTTACCCTTAAACCTGAACGAAATAAGAAAAATGCAGAAAGTGTAATGTTACTACAGAAATATGTATGTTCTTTGTTACTGGACTAACATAGCAGTTTATATTTACACACTAACCACTAAATATTACTTTAAATATATGTCGCAGCACAGGCCATTGAGCGCCAGGAGAGGAGGAGAGGTCATTAGTGTAAGGTTAGTGCCTGTATATAGAATTATAAACACAGAGTTCGATGGGCTCTTCCCTGTGTTTGTTTCAGCCCTGTAGTTAAGTCTGGAGTGCTGGCGTAGTCCAGAGTGCAAAGATAGCATCCACTGCCAGATTATTCAGACAGGAGGGACGTCATGGGCTGATGGGGAGGACCTAATTCCAGACAGAGGAAGTGAAAGTTACTAAGTATTACTGGTTAGCTGAAAAGGATAAACTGTGGAATAGGCACAGGACCATCACTGTGAGACAAAGTAGTACTGTGTATGGAAAATAGTTGAGGAAGGCTACATTCATTTTCCTCTGGAAACCTTTTTTATTTTATTTATTTTTTTACACATGACAAACTTTTACATTCTACTGGTAGATAATGTTGCTTCTTTCTACATGTAAATGCCAAATATTGCCTTATATTACCAAAAGTATGGTCATGTACCTTACCATCACACCCATATGCGGTTTTTCTCTGAAATGTCGCCACAAAGTTAGAAGCATACAAATGTCTAGATTGACTTTTTGCTGCAGCTTTAAGATTTCCCTTCACTGGAATAAGGGGTCCAGGCATATTCCAGAAAGTCAATGTCCCTGGGCAAATAGTGAGCTCCAAGAAAACATAGTTTGCCAAGGTTAGAGTGAAAGGACACAAGTGGCTTGCAGCTCAACCCCACAGAATATCATTCTGATGAACTGGAACGGCCTGCTTGCCTGGCATCAGAGCCTGACATCACTGATGCTCCTGTAGCTGAATGAGCAAAACCTTCACACCAATACTCAGAAATCTAATGATGAAAGCCTTCCTAGAAAATTGGAGGTTACAAGAGGAAAAGGGAAATAAACCTGGTATAGGAGGAATGGAATATTAAGCTAATATCGATCGAGTATGATCATCAGGTGTTTACAAACATATATAATGTAGGTTTAATAATCATATATTTAGTTTATTGTGATATTGTAATATAAAATACTAGATACACAGTATTTGACTATATTCGTGTTTTCACTTACTAAACTATTATCTTTTTGCAGTTAATTCCTAATTCTTATTTTGAGATTTTTCATTTGATAATTTATATTTTTATATAATGACCTAAAATGACATAACAGAATCATACATGTGTGGTATGTTTAGTTAAGCATTCTAATCTGATATAGTCTACTCCTCATGGTGGTGTACGTCATTCTCACTACTATCTATGGAAATAGCTATGTTATGGACAAAAATGTAGATCATTATAAGATAAAATTTACATTAACATTGAAATTAACATTTCATTTTTGCCACATTTACAAAAGCAGTGTTACTTTTTATTTTAATCATAAACTTTACATTTAATAATTAGATAATTCAGAAGTCTTTTTGTGTGAAGCATAAGGAGGCTGTAGAAGAGTAAAGAACAACTATAACAACTATTTTTATGTGAAGCATAAGCTTTTTGCTGCTGTTGATGAGTTGCTGCTACACAGTACATGTCATCCATCTCTATCTAATCATTCTTTTTGCTACTGTTTTGCTGCTGTTTATGAGAAAAACTTTTTTTTTTTTAGTGATTTAAATACTTAAAATAGTGTTTTAATGATGTGGAACAACTAAAGATCACCTGTAAATGTGTGTGAACGTTTTTATAAGATAAATGGTATATTGGGGTTGTAAGATATTAATCTACCTGGTATAATTATCCTGGATAATAGACATGAACTAGCAATAAAATCATTTTGTGCTCCATTACAAAAAGCTCACTCACTCATCGTTTATATCATTTTATCCTGTATACAGGGTCGCAGGGGGCCTGAAGCCTATCCCAGGAAACTTAGGGCACGAGGCAGGGTACGACAATCCATCACAGGGCACACACACACCCTCTCACACACTCATTCACACACTTTGGGAATGCCACTTAGTCTAATCTGCATGTCTTTTACTGTGTGAGGACACCGGAGTACCCGGAGGAAACCCACCAAGCACAGGGAGAATATTCAAACTCCATGTACACAGACCCCGTTTGGGAATCAAATATTTGGTGCAAGACTAACCACAACGCCATGCCACCTGTTATTTACCAAAATAAATAAATAAATATATAAATTTTTTTTTTTTTTTTTTTTAGTTAAATGGTATATATGGTAGACTAAAAATTACATCAGAAATAAGGGGCTTCATAAAAAGACCAGAAACGGTTTCAAACTAACTTTTTTAAATACTTATGCTGATGATGCCACTTGCTGGACAAAAGTCTTTTCTACACCAGTCAAAAGTAAACGTGGGTGAAATCATTTATCGTGCCGTTCTGTCCTCTAGTGCCACCTGCTGGACAAAGATTAACATGAAAAACAGTTATTATAGGTAATGTAAAAAAGTGATAGTACGTGGGGCAAAGTAAATAACTATTAATTTGCTAATCAACGTTAATTATAAAAATCTAATGGAGATATTATAGGTAACATAAGAACACAACACAACATAACATACTTTTTTTTAATAACCCTCACAAAGCAACCATTTGAATGTATGCTTACTCACTTTTAGTAACCACCTT
>JAAGKR010001671.1:6093-116059 GCA_011419295.1 Clarias macrocephalus
TCAAGGTTTCTTCCTATTACCATCCCAGGGAGTTTTTCCTTGCCACCGTCGCCCTCGGCTTGCTCATCAGGGACAATCTTATCATTTTGATTCATACACATTGCATACAGACTTACTTCTTTTTATTGTGTAAAGCTGCATTGCGACAATGTCAATTGTTAAAAGCGCTATATAAATAAAATTGACTTGACTTGACTGACAACATTGGCTCAAAACAATAATCCTCTCATAGTGACCGAATGAGCTTCTGATCAAAACTAGGTTTTATTGGGAGTTGTGTATTAATGCACTGTACACTCACTGGCCACTTCTGACTTCATTGTGGTGTAGGGGTTAGCACTGTCGCCTTGCACCTCCAGGGTCCGGGTTCGATTCCCGTCTCTGTGTGCATGGAGTTTGTATGTTCTCCCCGTACTTGGTGGGTTTCCTCCGGGTACTCCCGTTTCCTCCCACAGTCCAAATTTCTACAGATTAGGCTAATTGCCGTTCCCAAACCTCCTGTAGTGTATAGTGTGTGCCCTGCGATGAATTGGTACCCTGTCCAGAGTGTACCCCGCCTCATGCCCCAAGTCTCCTGGGATAGACTCCTGGCCCTCCATGACCCTGAATACAGGATAAAGCGGTGTAGACGATGAGACGAGACGACATGGTCAAGACGATCTGCTGTAGTTCAAACCGAGCATCATGATTACTGCATGGCTGTTGGTGCCACAGGGCTGGTCTGAGTATTTCTGAAACCGCTGATCTACTCTGTGCTCTTGGCACACTGTGATCTAGTGGTGTTACATATCATAAAATATTATTACTTGCAGCTACATGTCCATGTTGGTGACACGGTGGTGTACTGGTTAGCACTGTCGCCTCCAGGGTCCGGGTTCGATTCCCGCCTCAGGGTCTGTGTGCATGGAGTTTGCATGTTCTCCCCGTGCTTGGTGGATTTCCTCCCACAATCCAAAGACATGCGGATTAGGTTAATTGGCGTCCAAAATTGCCCGTAATGTGTGAAAATGGGAATAAATACAATGTCTCCACCATGTCACCACTGGCCTTCACAGTCCCTAGTTGGACTACAGATGTTCCTAGATGGATGGACGGACATGGACATTCATGCTTGTAATGTTAGGGTCTATGTGTTATATGAAATTTGTCCACTAGATGTCAGTACAATGATCTTATAAATTCTTCATGAAAGAATCCTTTTATAGAAACTATTGGCTTGGAAGCCTCGACACCTTCATCTCACCATCACGACTTTGAGTGGGAGATTTGCATCCTGGATGTGCAGCTGACAAATCTGCAGCGACTCCGTGATGCTCTCGTGTCAGTATGGAGCAAATCTCTAAGTCATGTTTCCCAGCACGTTGTTGAATCGGTTCTCTATTCTGAAGGAAATTGTTAGAAGGAGTTTTGCCAAAAACATCCTTTTAGGACTTTTAGTCCATGAGAAACAAACTCCTCTGGTCTGATGAAGTATAAGGAATCAGGGAATCAGACGCTGCGCATCACCTTATTAAACCATCCCTCCAGTCAGATACGGAGGTGCAGCATCGCGCTGTAGGGGTGTTTAGTCAGTATAGAGGGAAAACTGATGCAGATACAATGAAGAACAATCCTGATTGAGAACCTTCTCCAGAGGGCTCAGGATCTCAGGCTGAATGTTTAGTTTAACAAGTTCATGACCAAAATGCACAAAGCCAGGAAAACACAGGAGTGACTTTAGTACATGACCTGGAGTCGGGCCCTGAACCCAATAGAGCGTCTCTGCAGAGACCTGGAAAAGGCCGTGCACCGACCCTGCCCACTCAGCTGATTCTGGCAAGAAAAATGGAAGAAACTTCCAACAGAAAGGCTGCCAAGCGTGTAGCATCATTCAAAAGCAGATTCAAGATCCTACAAACACTGTCCAGGTACTAGGATACTAACACAATCAGCTACACACAGTATAAAACTAACTAACATGTCCCATGATCTTGTCCTTGTTCTTTCCTTTGTAAAAGATCGAGTGACGTCTGTCATCTTTTCACCTCGCTCCAGTCTCTCAATTATTTTTTACTTTTGTCTCCATCAGTATCTTCAAAAGTTTATAAGTTGAATATATTTATGTAAGTATAACGCATTATAATCTGATGAGACGGTTCCTGCGCCAATAAGAACAGCCCTCGCATCGTGCTTGCTGTATGATAACACTTCCTATAGCCCGTATCCAGATGAACATACATCCAAACTGATCTTGTCCATTAGAACACTTTTATTTAACTGGAAAATGCAAATGCGTTTCCTTTCATCTGTCCGTCTCTGGATCTCTCTGTGACTGACATGGTAATGACTGGTGCTTTCATCACCTCGTCAGATGATTAAAATGGTCTCTTTACTAAGAATAAACAGAAATCTTCAGACATCATGCCTGTTTATTGTCTCTCTCGGTTCGGAGCCCTGACCGGTAAGTGTACTGAGGTGTGGAGGACACAGGAAGCAATGTCTCTTCTAATCTTAATGGATCCTAAAACTTTTCTTTTAAACCTAACAGTAGGGGACTTACCGCACTGAGTAATGGGTCTGAATACTGATGTAAATTGGATATTTCAGACTTCATTTTTTTCACTAAATTAACAAAATACTCCAAATACCTGTTTTTACAGGGGTTTGTGTAGAACGATGAATCCATTTCAAGACGACTGAAAGATCTATCTATCTATCCATCTATCTGTGTGTGTGTGTGTGAGCGCACCCAGTGTTTTTTTTTTTTTAGTAAACTATGAATTCTCTTGGATTTTTATGTTATTAAAAAAAAAAAATCATCTTCCATGTTGTTGCTTTATATCAGAATGTGGCCCTCACATTATTCTGTAGAATAATGAGATATTTAAAGCTGAGGGAGGTGAACCACTAGGGGGCCTCAGCACGCACTTTTTGAATCACTGCTCCAGAGTGGAAAGTCAAATAAAAGTGTAAAACATTTAATATTGTTTTTGTTTACGGATAGTGTAGCATCTATTCTTTTTAATGCATTGAATTAATTAGACAATTATCAAACAAACAAACAAAAGGACAAATAATATTACTTTCACTTTTATTAAAATACCAGAGGAAATCAAATCTGTGTATCCAGTGTTGTACATGACTTTGTATTTGTAGGTGATTTATGTTTTTGTCTCTTCTCCCTAAAACATGTACAAACAAACAACTGATTGTACACGAATGCTTTTTATTATTATTAGTAGTAGTAGTAGTAGTAGTAGTATTATATTTTGAATATATTAATTTTGATTATATTTTTATTATTATAAAAATAGAGCTTAAACAGGGCTCTTTATGGTTTGCTGTTGTTTAGTTAATTTTTACTAAAAACTACTTTCATATTACTTAAGGCTGAGATTTTACTAAACGCTCTCATTTCTATCATTTAGACACGATGTACTAAAACAGGTGCATTAATATTGAATAAAATTACTCAACACCTTAAACATTCAGAATCAAAAACTCAACAGCGTTCTGGAATAAATCCAGTTTTTTTGTGTGACTTAGTGCAGGCTTAACATCTCCGCTGCTAGATGTAATAGTGAGTGTAAGAGCTCTAGTGTAGGACATCAGAGGGGGACAGTGTCATGTGAGCATGACAGAGTGTGTGTGTGCACTTCAGGAACACCTTCCTGTTCAGAGATTACGTGGGTTTATTAATGAACCTCAAAAAGGAACTGAAATAAAACTGAAAAAAAAAAAAAACTCTTAAACGCTCTCTTCTGCTCCAGATGAGCTTATCCTTTAATGAATTTCTCTCTTATTTTTCTCACATTTTGTGTCTCTTTTCAGTTTTGGTTTAAATGCACACTCCTTGGGCCATGTGCTGCTCGCTCTCAGACTCTTTACCTCTTGATGTCTTTTCTCTTAAGCTTGATATTTTCTTTGGCCCCGTTACCGGAGCCGCATACTCTTTACCTGGTGTCACCTAATGATCGCACGTCATGTGCCAGTCTCCAGGGGCTTAACTAGACGCTGCCATTCAGAACGACATGGTGCGTTTCCTAACAGATCTGCCCCTCTTTTCAGGTCTCTCTTTTATTTTCACTCTTTTTCTTAATCTGTTTCTTTTTACTTTTGTTTGGGGCTTCCTTATCACACTGTGTGCTACTTTCTCTTTCTTTGTCTCGATTTTGCACTTGAACTGACACCTGGTGCCACCTATTGCACGTCATATGCCGGTTTCCAGGGACTCTCCTGATTGACAACATACTCAGGGGATCTGTTCGGAAGCGCCCCCTCTGTTCACACCAGCTTAGGAGCCTGCAGACTTTAAGTAGCCGGTCAGAAGGGAATGATTGGTCAGCCTGGGCAAGTGCTAACTGAGCTGTTCACAGCTGTTCCTTGAGCAGATCCAAGGACGCCTCAAAGCACAGGTCACTTCTGGGTCACGGTCGATTCCTAACTTGACTCAGACGTCAACCTGTGCCTCCAGCAAAGTGGCAAAAAATAAAAAGGAATGTTTTATTGTTTTTTATTTTTTTTAACCACGTTTTTCATCAACGATATTGCATACTGATTAAGTCACTCCCACTGTTCATTGATATCTGTGACGTCTCGTCAGCGTCTCAGCTTAGTCATAGGAAAAAAGGTCATCAAAAAATATTTAATGGCACACAAAGCTTTACACATCCAGTATTTGCTCAGTCTTCTTTGCAGAACTGCTCACTTTGTGTTAAATTTGACCGTTTGTGGACTGCAGTAGTACAAAAGTGATTCCACAGATTTTCAGTGGTATTTAACTCTGGTCTCTGACTAGGTTATGCAAGGACATTCACCTTTTCCGTCAACCACTGTGCGGTCAGTTTCGCTTTCTTGAGGAGTGGCTTTTTTATTGTAGCTCTCTCATACAAGCAACACTTGTGATATTTTTTTCACATACACACAATGACCCCTATTTGTCACAGATTCCTGCAGCTGCTTCAGAGTTTTTTTTGGACATGCTGGTGTTATATATTTCATTTGGATGTTAAAGGTTGTACATACAGCACTAGGGAACAAACTGTGTGTCTTTATTTCAGGCTTCAAAGCAACAGAATGTGATTTTTTTTTTAAATTAATTCAATTCAGTTTTATTTGTATAGCACACAATTGTCATTGTCGCAAAGCAGCTTTACACAATCAAAATTATGGAAGTTTGATAATGCAGACATTGTAGTAGGCTACCTAAAAAAGACACAATTACCCTATATGCACTTTGATAATACTGTTAATTATTATAGATTCTTATTTGTATTTGCTTCTTATGCCAGGGTCACAAATGTTTTAATGCTTTAATGTTTTGGGAGATTGTCACAATAGAAGTGTTTAATGATTAAAAAGGAGCAATACTGGTAGTCCCCGCCTTACGGGTTTCGAGTTACGAGTCCTATGAGTTACAAATGGACCACAGTTATGGGACAATAATCAAAGTTTGGTTATAGATTATTTTCCTGTAACATCATTAAACAGAGTTTGTTATTCATAATTTGTTGCAATTTAATATACTGTACAGTGATGGATTAATAACTTCAAAACTTGTGTTTCTTTTGACCAAATTATTTTACAGAAATATGAAAATGCTCAAGGAGACAGATGATGACGCTGGTTTATCACAACTCCAGAAGAAGGATTTAGACACGTCTAATAATGAATACAGGGATATTGATGGTCTTAAACAAAGAATAAAAAAAAAATGCAAACTGTTTATAGCAGTGTGAAGAACTAAACATAATACACAGCCCACTAACATCATCACTGTTCATTTTCCCTTCCTAAGACACTATTTAAAAAAAACATGAGCATACTGGCAACACAATAAAAGAAACTAATGTGTATATATATAAACCTGTTTGTGCTAAGCTACATAAAGCAGCATGTTAGCATGATTACCATGCTAACCTTAACCATGTACGTGACATTGAAAGACAAAGTTTCACATAAACTGGCATAAACTAGCCGAAGTGAGGAAAATTATAATATTAGTTTAATATGATCAGAATAAGAGAAAGACTTAATAACTTACCCATTGTCACAACAGCTTGTTTGAAAATCCTCTGCTGGATCTATTCTCTCTTCAAAATGCTCCCGGTCGTTGTCGGAGTTGTAATCTTCTTCTGAGGAAAAGGTAAACTCCTCCCACTGTCCAGAACATTCTGAAGAGCTTCCTCGGCTGTGTAGCGCGTGCCATCTTCCAAACACACAGAAAACTCACTGAATCTGTGTGGAAACTCTGTGTGTTCAAGCCGGTGTCCGGGGGGCGTGGCCTCGCCTGTAGATTCCCCGGACTGTTTTCCCTGTGAATAGCGTGTGGGCGTGGCCTCGCCTGTAGATTCCCCGGACTGTTTTCCCTGTGATTAGCGTGTGGGCGTGGCCTCGCCTGTAGATTCCCCGGACTGTTTTCCCTGTGATTAGCGTGTGGGCGTGTCCTGCCTCAGTTCAGTTCTGGTAGTTCCCAGAATACCCAAATCTACAAGAGGAGGCGGGGCATTTTCATATTTAGCTCCAAAGCTTTGGAATAGCCTTCCTGACAGTGTTCGGGGCTCAGACACAGTTTCCCAATTTAAAAGTAGACTCAAGACGCATCTCTTTAATCTGGCATATGCATAATTTATTTCTTTACCTCATACTCCAGTACATCTATCCTGAATGGCAGCTACGCTAATTCTTTTCACCTGCTCTTTATTTTTCCACCCATCCCGAGGCATCTGGAGATTGTGCCAGCTTCAGTAGACAGAGGCCGACCCTGCGAGGATCCTGAGGCATCCAGAGAAGGACCTGCTCCAGCTGGATTCCTCTTCATGTTGGTTTGGATCTACACATGCTGCTCCTGAGCTCCCTGTGATCCAGACCCCCATCTGCGCTCTGCACCTGCTGACTCATCCCTGAGCTGAACTGGACTTTGTGTTAATTTAAATAACTTCTGTTATATCGAACTTTCATCTGTATAACACACATGATGTTATACAATTTCTGTTATCTGTTATCACCCAGATGAGGATGGGTTCCCTGTTGAGTCTGGTTCCTCTCAAGGTTTCTTCCTATTGCCATCTCAGGGAGTTTTTTCCTTGCCACTGTCGCCGTCACCCTTGGCTCGCTCATCAGGGACAATCTCATTATCTAGACACATTTTTCTTACACATATATACACTTCCATGAATTTTTTCATTTTCTTTTCATTTCTGTGAAGCTGCTTTGAGATAATGACTACTGTTAAAAGCGCTATAGAAATAAAATTGAATTGAATTGAATTTAATTCATTATTGGATAATGAAGTGCGAGAGAAATTCTGTGCCTCTCCTTGGTTTCACACGGATTACATAAACTGAGAATGTTTGTTGTGAATGTAACTTGCATCATTTAAAAGTCGACCCTTTAAGCTTTCTATAGATATATTTCTCATGTCTGTGTGTGCAGTATTCATGGAGTTTTAGTTCATTTTAACGACATGTTAATTTTTTTTTTCGCGGAGACTGAGACGGCTGAAAGCGCACCCTGTTTATTTTCTTTATTTTACAAAAGCACAACGTTTTGTGAATATTGTGAGTTCATCAATAAAAGTAGACCCTTTACAGATTCAAATGATGTAATACACTTATGTATAGGATAGAAAATGACAGAGCATTTTAAATTCTTTTCATGGTGACCATAAAAAAATGCAAGTGGACCCGCCGGCGGCTCCGCCGACTCCTAAGATATTATTACATTAACATGTTTGTGGTATTGGATGTGGTGATGCTGTTAGCGATCCTTGAAGTGCTGCCTTTGGTCAGGGAAGTGGTCCAATATGGATGGATAATGTTCGCTGTTCTGGAAGTGAAAGCTCAATCACACAGTGCTCTCATAGGGGATTTGGAAATCACAACTGGAACTATGGTGATGATGCTGGTGTTACTTGCTCAGGTACAGAAATCGATTATATTATGACCTTGTCATCTCTGTGTGTGTGTGCGTGTGTGTGTGCGTGTGTGCACACCTTTCTATAGTATAAAAATGACAACAACAAAAAAAATACTGTGCAATAATTTTGTTGACATCATAAATATTTTTGTAAATTAGAAATATTTGAGGTAATCAGTTACATAAAATTTTTTAAGTAATGATGTTTCCAATTTTAGGTAAACAGAACGATCAGTTTTTGAGTTTGTTGTACTCATTCATATTAATTGTTCTTTACTTGCATTACTGAGTCGCCCAATTCAAAAGTAAAGCTTTAAAGTAAAGCCTTTATTTTTGTCACATATACATTACAGCACAATGAAATTCCTTCTTCGCATATCCCAGCATAACTGAGGTCAGAGCACAGGGTCAGCCATGGTACAGCGCCCCTGGAGCAGTTAGGGTTAAGGGCCTTGCTCAAGGGCCCAACAATGGCAACCTGGCTGAGTTGGGAATCGAACCGCCAATCCTCCGATCAGTAACTCAGTGCCTCAGCCCTATATATATATATATATATATATATTAGTTTCAAATCAAATAAATTGTTGTCGCCACAGTGGTTTGTCACAAGTTTTTACACCAGATGCTTAATTGTTTAATTACATTAAGCATTAGGGTTTACAGTCTGGTGATGTTTGTTTAGTGGAACCTTTGACTTCTCAGGGAATGTTTTTGTCAGTATAAAAAAAAGAAAGATTTTTTACAATATCATTTAAATTTTTTTGTTCGTTTGTGTCATTCACATTAACATCTTTGCTTTTTTATTTCTGTAGTGAGATGTTCAAGATTGGAGGAGATGTTCCACTAGAGGGCCTTAGCACACATTTTTTTAAAACACTGATGTAGTGTTTAAAGTCAATTAAAAAGCAAAACATTTAATATTGCTTTTGTTTACAGATAGTGTAGCATCTCTTTTTTAATTTACTGCATATCATTAGACGACTATGTTTGGATGTTCTGGGTAGGAAGGAGATTCACACGTAAAGATTTCACAAATGAATGAACATTAACTTCTCTTGTGTTGATCAACATTTAATCCATTCAGTAAATAATCTGTAAAACAGTAGAGTGATAAATATCAGTGGTAAATATGGTAATGTTTAATATAATTAAATATCAGTAATATCAGTGATAAATATCAGTGAAACAATATTAGATAAAAGAATTCACAGATTCATAATCTAAAATCACATAAAGTCATAACCTGTAACTGTTGGTCATATCACTAAGCAGTTTGAACAGTAAATGTGTGTAAAAGTGCTAAAATGATGCATGATTATTTTTATCATTGTCTTTAAGGGAGCTAAGATTATATTTCTCACAACTGGCTATATATCTAAAACTATGCAGTACAAACAGTGAGACAGCTGGTCAGTAAAGATCTCCATCATTCCCACTGTAGGAGGAAGTGACGACAGGAAGGGACAAACACTTCTCTGTGTATTTCCTTCCCTGACCACACGGCCACATTCCTGGATAACAATCAGGCTCAGGTTTTGTACAGTAAAAATGTTTCTTGGATCATGAACACAATATTGCATTAATATAGCCATTTATACTAAAAGCATCACAACACAACCTCAATGAACCAATGTGATTTCGTGAAAACTTAGACCCAACTCCATTACACTGAACCAATGCAATCTTCATTAAAATCAAATAATGTAGGTATATTAAATTACATACAGTAAGTCAAACTTAACTATTGCACCTAATGACATTCTTTCAGAGTAAAATATATCACGTTCACAGACTATTTATTTATTTATTTATTTATTTATTTATGCACCAGAGGCCAAGAAACAAAAAGAGAGAAACCCCCTGAAGGAGACGTACCCAGTGTTATTATGGAAGGGGAGTCTCCTTCCAAACATTAACTTCCTCCCCACCCATCTTTCTCTCCTCCATTCCTTCACATGCACATGTAAGTATTAATTGTTTGCTCTCTCCTGTACAGTTTATATTAATATTTAATGCTGTATTATTTTTGTATAATTAAGGCTTTTTGATACTTTTGGTTTATATTTTTAACAAAATAAATCAAAAGTTAAATATAGTTCAGAGTGAGGGGGAACGGATTAATTCTATTTACTTGTACTCTTTTTAATTTTGTGCTGCTGGTTGTTTGACAAAGCAATGTATGTGTGTTACAAGCCCTAACAGCATTCAGCATTCGAGTACTACTCGGTGCATTGGCTTTGTTGCAGTAAACAAACCTACAAACAGGACAAGGATTTCATCATTAAGTCATCTTGAAGTCATCTATTCCACATTGTAATTGGGTCATTCATGTTATCCCAACCTCATGAAGTCAAACTGGTCCAACATCACTATGTCAAAGACAAGTCAAACTACCTAATGCCAACAGTGTCCAATAATGTTGTCGAATTACAATTACCACAATAACACTCGGCCAGAATACAATCCTGGCAATATTTCCCATATTTAAATTCACGAGGATTTCATTTTTGTCCAGAAGAAGAATTGTTGTCCAAGGTACAGTGTCCTTGCTGGTCCCCAAGGTCAGGTACACCACGCAAGACCTTGTCCTGATGAACTGATATATGCATCGTGCTCATATATGATGTTTTCAGTTTTTCAGTTTTTCTCAATCTACATTGCATATAGAGTACAACTGTACACATAATTTTAGCATCTCTGGTGTACTTTAACTTGTATTGTTAATTCTTCTTGCTGGCCACTTCAAGTGGTGACGTCATTCACACTCTGTACGAGAAAAAAAAGTGAAAGTTAAAGTCACAGCAATCTCACACGCATTTCTGTACCCGCAATGTTTTAAATCGAAATATTTATTCCTCTAAAGCTGCATGGTGAATGTCTGTTGTAGTAAGCAGAGGTTAAAGTGTGATTTAGCAGGTGGGGAACCCTAAAACCCCGTGTAGTGAGGCAGTAGCGAAAAATAACTCCCAGCAAAATATTGCTTTGAAAGCCGTTACTAGACATAAAGCTGCACAGAGGCACAGGCCCCGACTCAAATCACACTTTTTCATATTGCCCACTGCATGTATAAAACTTGCTAATATTATAATACTATATGAACGTCCCTTCTTTGGCCCATTATTACTGCTGTTGCTGAAACTCCTGTATAATTGTCTTTTCTTCATTCTACAATAATAACAATTAATGTAAAAGTAATTTTAAACTTTAATGAATTGAGTCAGCAGTTTAAAATGAAGCCTCCAACATATGCACTGAAACTCTCGAGACTGCTGTGAGTGAAAACCACGAGGGATCAGCAGCTTGTGAACTACTCGACTCAGCCCATCTGACACCAACAAGTATAACTCATACAGATCACACTTCCCCCATTCTGATGCTCGATATGAACATTAGCTGTATGACTGTATGCATTGTGCTGCTGCCACAAGATTGATGGCTGATTGAATAACTTCATAAATGAGCAGGTTATAGAGCGTTTAAACTCTAGCATTTTTTCTTTTTGCCAAAGTTATCTGTCAGTTTGCCAAACCTGCAAGTTAGATTAGCGAGCAGGTTTAGCACCAACTACAGCCAGGTGATACTATCACTATCACTATCACTCCCATCTCTGCTTTCTTGCTGTCTCTCTGTGTTTCTGCCTCGTCTGAATAATTTTTTTGACGTCTATTTACTGGAGCCAATAATGTTTAAGTCAAAATAAGAGAATTGTTCTTAAAACTTACTTATTATATATCATGTGTACAGATACATGCACGGCACATAAACACTGGGGCAAATGGCTCAGGAATCTTTGGAATGAACTGCCAAGCCGATTATTTATTAATTTCTTTCCTGAAGGTGTCAGAACAACATTCTAACTGTTCCGCCACATGTTAACCCCTGGTAATAAGCACTGGTAATATTTTGATAAGTCTAAGTCAATTTAATCACATTTTATTTGTTAAGCATGTTTAGCAATAGATCCTGTCACCTACAGTAATAATTTTACAGAAATAACGCCAGAATTATTCCACATTTCCTAGTAATGGTATGTGTCCTTTAACGTCAAGTCCTCTACCAGAAGACTTTGTACATGAGCGTCATGAAAACAACAACTGACCATAAACATTTCAGAAGAATAATGTTTCATGTCTCCAGGACCTTTCCAGAAAAGCTGATCTGGCATCATGTCATGACCTCTTATTTCTTACTGACACCCTTTGTGTTCTTCATTTATTTCATTTGTCTCGGTGAGGACACTAGCTGAAAGGAAGTAACAAGAGGAGGTGGGTATTTTGACACCTTTCATATTCTGGAAGTTTGAATAGTTTTTGCTCACATGTATGCTTTCGGCTGTTTTCACACCTTAAGTATTGTATGTGCAGCAAAAATAGTTTTAACAAGAACTGGTCACTTCAGATGCATGAAAAAACCCCATCAACCATCACAAGCTTCATTATGAGAAGACAGCAGCAGTGAAACCTGAAATTAATACCAAAATGATGCTGAGACTTCGTCTTAACATAATACTTGGTGAGTTCAATACTGAAATCAATACACCTGGTTTGTCCTTAATATCATTTTGTAATTTTAACATTTTATCCACACATAGTGAGTATATGCTTAGATAAGACAAGATAATGATTTTAGAATTCAGATGTTTATTTTACTATGACCACATTCTTCAGAGAAAAACACATACAAAGCATGTTTATGTTTACATAAATGACATCATAATTCCCATGCAATAATGATAACATTTCAGTCCTTTTTTTTCTTTGAGGTATTCGTTTTTATGAAGGGTGCCAATATTTCTGGATGGAACTGTACCAATTATATGCACAAGCACAGGTCCATATAAAATACAATAAGACAATATATACAAAAGTAGTTATACATGTTGGGAATTTGTGAAGTTATACATGTTGTCACGTTATAGTTTTAACAGTATTGTGTATCAGAAGTGAAAAAAGCTTTTGCCCGAGCAAACTTGATCATATACAAGGGTTTTATTTCTGTTGATAAATTTGCAGAGGTTGAAGAAAATGTACTGTTTCAGTTATGACTAAATTGCAGGTACAAACTATAGTCAGGACCATAAATTCTGGAAAAAAAGACAAGTTTTTGGCATCTGTCCTCTGTACACACCACATTGAATTTGCAGTGAAACTCATGACTCACAACCTTCAGGTTCATTTCAAGGGCTTTTACAAAAGTGTTGCATTAACCATTCAGTAATTACAGCTATTTAATTCTTTTACATACGCACACACCCATTTTGGAGTGAAGGCAGCCGCAGTAAAGGCCCAGCAAAGCATCTGGAGGGAGTAAACTCAGCATTTGGTCATGTCCGTGGGTCCCAGACATCAGGCTGTGACTGACTGTAAAGGAATTTCATCCAAATATTAAATGCAAACCTCATGTTTGTAATTTTGTTAGTTCGTTCCATTATTTATGAACTCACCAAAGAGGGTGTGTGCATGAAAACTGATAGAATTTCCTGAACGGTTAATGCCACACTTTCATCAAACACCTTGAAATAAATCTGAAAGTCTTGTCTTCGCTCACATCTTAAGAATTTCATGTCAAATTCAGTGTGGTGTTGTACAGAGACCAAATGCTAAAAAAGTATATTTGTTGCAAAGTTTATGGACCTGACTGTAATATATTCAAATATAGTGGAGGCTTATTAGTATTACAATTTAATTGATGATTTTTAGACAAAAACAAAGCGTTCACATTTTACATCACTAGTTTAATATAATCCTCCCTCTTTATTTTCTCTCCGTAGTCAGTGTCCTGAGAGCCTCTCTGCTGACTGGTAAGTGTCATTTTCATTTATATAAAAGAATAAAGGTGCATTAGACAGGATTTAGTGAAAATTAGTCAAGATCAGTTATAACACAGTAAAGCAGGTAGATTAAACATTTAAACTTATTTTTTAAGCCCTTAAGCGAGCATGCACAACGCTCCACATCCAGAGCCCAGCAGAGTTTTTAAAGCTAGCATTAGCATAGCCTATCATAACATCACTTTTGGACTATTCGGGTCATTGTATATTTTTTTAGTTTTTTACTCTGCGCGTACATGTACAGTACAGTGGAACCTTGGATTACAAGCATAATTCATTCCGGAAGTGGGCTCGTATTCCAAAATACTTGTAAATCAAATCAGATTTTCCCATAAGAAATAATGAAAACTCAAATTATTCGTTCCACAGCCCAAAAAATAAATACATAAAAATAATTAATACAATGTAGGAAGTGAAAATAAACCTGCACTTTACCTTAAAAAAAAAGTAAAAATAAATCACGACAGATAAGTGTTTCCGTTTGTGCGTGCAGGCACACATTGTGTGTGTGTGTGGAATTAGCCCCTCCCCTCTCCTTGTTTTACACAGTAACACTCCTCTTCCCTCTGCCCACCTCGCTTTCTAAGTTTCACAACAAACACACACACACAATGGAAGCACTGTTTTAACTGAAAAAAAAGAAAGAAATCTCTCTAATGACATTTGCGTAAGCGCATACTAATGGAATCACTGCTGTAAAGTAAAAAACAAACAAACAAATAAACCAGCACCTTACCTTTGAAAAAAATTGCGACAGAGCTGAGTTTCTGTGTGTGTGAGTGAAGCCGGGGAGGGGGGGGGGGGGGTGAAAAGAGTGTGTGTGCGTGTGTCGGTGTCAAATTATGCGCGCGCACACACATAGGAGACGCTGAAACATAGAGGGAGATGTTGATTATACCAGTAAGAGACGAGCACTAAGACCGAGCAGGGGAGACGATTACCCACAATTCCGCAGCGCAAGAGTGAAGCTCGGTGTTAAAATAAGAGGCCCATGCATGATACATGATACTCGGCACTCGTAAACACACACTTGCTCGTTTTTTAAATAAAAAATCATTTAAAATCTTTGCTCGTCTTGCGGAACACTCGTAAACCACGTTACTTGCAATCCAAGGTTCCACTGTATATGTGAGACATTTCCCTTATTCTAATAATAATATATATGTGATATAAAATATACTATATAAAATATAATATAAATATAAAATATATATTACCTGATGAACACAATGCACCATGTATTTTTTTTTTCAATTATCCGAGCAGCCCTACCTGAAACATTTTAGGAAACTCATCAAATATGTGATCCTGTCTGTGAAAACCCAGTGAAAGTCAGCTAGTCTTTTTTTTTTGTAAACCCCTGTTTTCTACAAAAAATCATTCCATGTATTATTTTCCCAAGATGCAAGTCATGTTTACAAACATCAAATGTATTATTAATATGTTGCAATATGTTGCTTTGAACTTTTACTCATGATAGAACTTCGTACTGTCTTGCACATGCTTGCACTTGCATTTTATGTTTAAATATAATTTTTAGATGTGTGTAGTCTCATGTTCTGTGTTGTTTTATGTAGCATCACGGTCCTGGAATAACAGAGTTTAATTTCATGTACTGTACCTACTGTATATGGTTAAAATGAAATTACAAGCTACTTTAACTTGACTTTGACATCGACCTCGTGATTGTAAAGTTTAGCACCTCTGTTTACACCCAGAAGGCCAGAAACAACTAGTGAGAGCTTCCTGTCTGGTAGAAATGTCAACAACCTCCCTGACCACAGCAAAGTCAAAAGAGTCACTTACAGTAAACAGCATTTCTCATACATACTCTAACCTTAACCTCAAGTGGGAGGATGTCTTTGATAATCCCCTTCATAAGATCCAGCCCCTCCCCTTCAGAGAAATGTTATTTGAGTTAATTCCAAACTTTCTGCATGTTACTATTACAAAAATCATGATAATGAAGCAGGCTGAGACAAATCTTGGTATACCATGTATATCTACCCAAAGTGGTCTAAAGTGTTTGTTAAACTGATTAATTTTATTAATATGAGAGGTGAGTTTTGTATAATTAATGGTCTGTGAGAATTGTCAGCATGGTGGAGTTGTGTGATGCTTGTTTAGTTCTAGTGCCACTCACACAGCCAGCTCAAGGCTGGAACACGGCATCGTTGTTGTGCTTCGGCATTCTGTATGAAAGGAACAGGCGTTGAGTCTGAGATTGATGTTTACTTATTTTTAATCCTGGGGTGGAGGCAGTGACTGGGCGAGATGAGCTTGGGACAGGGGTCTGACATTTTGATTTTGATGTGTGCAACACACTGTCAGGGAGCCCACTGTTAGCAGTTCACACAGATATTTAATATAAAGTAGATCAGACTTTCTGCTCCACTTAATTACTGCAAAATCTGTTGTGCATCCAAAACAATAAACTGAATGATTTAGATTGATCAACATGGCCGGCTTTAAAATTAGTGAAGTGTTTCTAATGTATTTGTATCATTTTGACATCCAAAGACAGTGTAAGATGTAAAAATAACTTTTTTTTGACAAATCCCAATTGGTTACAGTGATTGATTACAAGAAGACAGCTTTTCTTTGATTGGTTAGGTAGACCAATTAAAGACCAATGTTAGAGTGTGAAGGTCTACAAGTCTATCACCCCTACACTTATTTTACCGGTCTTTGTTATTCTAAAAGCAATGCTATGCACATATTCACGACACATGTGGTACATCTCACCCTAGAAGCTGTTAAGGTTGTGGAAATCGCCCTGGCTCCTCTAATAATGGAAATGCTGCTCTTTAAAAGTTGTTAGTTTTGGATTTCTTGCCAGAAGTCTTGAACTTGTAATTCGACTGACAAACCATAATCAATCCTTTTGTTAAGGTCTTTTTCTCATTTGTTTATTGGAGCTTGCATAATTTTCTCCTAAAATGTTATATGTATCGTATGAATTTGCAACTTTATATATATTGTATATAAGCAATTGTCAAAATGTATTTTTATAAAGAGCTATTGATTATTCTTTGAAGAAAAAGGCCAGATTGGTGTTTGTTTTTTTGGTGTTTATATGTTTTAGTTTCCAGTCTCCCACATGTTATGATTATGCTTTAGTTTTTAATGTAATCTTATACAGTTGACTATGTGTGTTGACGTCTTGTGCACTGATCACTGAAGTTCTAGTGGAGGCTTTTAATCATGTTGATCCATCTCTGGTAAAATTCCCTTTTTAGAAGCAGTTGATTAGTGCTGTATTATTTAAAGAGCTGTCTGTTATAGACTTTGTCTACCCCTAGTGACAGACCCTGAGTGTCTGAAGCACTCCCCCCCCCCCCCCCACTCCCCTTTCCTTTTCTTTCTCTGGTTTCATAACAAAATATATTCTAATACAAAAAATATTAAATATAATTGTCATACGTAAATGCTTTAAAAATACTAAGAAACTGTTATCATGGACTAAAATATTAAATACCCAAATAAAGTAATGTTTATTATTCATTATATGCAAATCTTGGCTACAAAATAGTATGGAGATTCATTATCAATAATTAATATTAGTATACATTTTGCTGTTTGTCTTAGATGGCGCTAACATACGACTCGCTGGTGGCAGTCACTCCTGCTCTGGTAGAGTGGAAGTCTATTATAATAACCAGTGGGGAACAGTGTGTGATGATGGCTGGGACATGAATGATGCACAGGTGGTGTGTAGTCAGCTTGGATGTGGTGATGCTGTCAACGCTCATCACAGTGCCGCCTTTGGTCAGGGAAGTGGACAAATATGGATGGATGATGTTCAGTGTTCTGGAAGTGAAAGGAGCATCACACAGTGCACTCATAGTGGATTTGGAAAACACAACTGTGGCCATGGTGAAGATGCTGGTGTTACTTGCTCAGGTACAGAAAACTATTAAAGTATAAACTTGCCATCTATATATATATATATATGTGTGTGTGTGTGTTCAGAAATGGAAGCGACAAATTCCAAAGGTGTTGAGGCTGGCTAAGTGTTATTTTGACACCTATATAGATCATGTACAATAACTGAACTACTTGAAATGTTATGTTAAAAAAACATAACCGTGTCACCTGCTGTAGATAATAAGAACGCACATTGGGTCACATTGGGACCTGCTGTTACACAGCAGGATTAATGTCACTAAGAATTTTATTGTTCTTATATTATAACCATTTGGCAACATTTTTATTAGTTTAAGGAAAATAAATTTTACAATAATTTTTTTTATTGCATTTGATACTGCAGATCATCTGTAATGTAAGTAATGTACATTGTCTGAGAAAAAAAAAGTCACTATTTCAGGAGGGTCAAATTATTGGTTTGCATCGAGCATTGAAGACAATTCATACTGTATTTGAAATTACTAAAACTGGGTTAAGAACTATTTGACTCATTGTTGAGTTGAAGGATAGTGCTGACCTGTCAACTTTGTGGAGGAGATGTGGTCGGCAAAAAATTGGAATGGAGATCACTTAAACACTTGGTGATTTAGGAGCAGTAGTAGCTCAGAGGGCTAAGGCACCGAGTTGCTGATCGGCAGGTTGGTGGTTCGAGGCCCAGCTTTAACCCTATCTGCTCCAGGGACTCTGTATCATGGCTGACCCTGTGCTCTGGCCGCAGTTATGCTGGGATATGCGAAGAAGGAATTTCACTGTGCAGTAATATATATGTCACAAATAAAGACTTATATTGCATGGTAAAAAAAAAAAAATTGTAACAGTGAAAGTAAACATTTCCATAAGCACAGTGTGATGAGAACTCACAGCTAAACAGCTAATTAGCTGTGTGGCCATAAGAAAAGCAAATTTTAGTAAAAAAAAAAACAAAACAAAAAAAAAAACACTTAAATTTGATCATTTTGATTCATACACATTTCCATAATTTTCTTTTGATTGTATAAAGCTCTTTGTGGCAATGACCATTGTTAAAAGCGCTATACAAATAAAATTTATTTCAATTAAATCTGATGAGGAAAAAAATACAATGGAACAACAGAAAAAGATCAGGGTAATAAGGGAAGCACATGAAGCAATGGACATCATGCATAGTGTCCACTGTACAAGACTCTGGAGACAGTGTCCCCAGAGTCTAGACTCAGCAACGTACTCAGCAGTGCTCAGGTCTAGACTCAGAAACATTATGTGGCAATAAAATAAAGTCAGCTGACCACCTGAATGTACTGAATTACCAGCACATCACATCTATGGAGTTTTTCCCTCCCTGATGGAAGGGCCGTATGCCATGCTTCAAATTGAGAAAGTGTGGTTCTGATAACACGAGGCATATTCTCAAATGAATTCACCACCACACTGCGCACCATAATAAAGGCTAAAGGCGGTCATTTAAATCTTTGAATATGTGACTTTTTTTGGCCAGGCAGTTTATGGCAGCTATGTACAGGAGTTCCATCACCAAAATCCAACCCATCAACACGTGATTTGTAGTTAAAAGAGCAACATTGCAAATTTTTTCTTTATTGTAGATACCTACAGTAGCACATATTTGACTGTTCAGAGTTTGGAAATTTACATAGGATATGTGTAGATGAAACTCGTTCCTCACCTGATTTTGTTTTGAATATTACTTCTCTTTACTTCTCATAAGCAAACTGGGAGACAGATAAATCATTAATTAAATCTCATTAACTTTTGTCTAATAAATCAGAATATCATCAGATCAGGCTGGTGAATGGTGCGAGTAACTGTTGTGGTCGAGTGGAGATCCAGCACAGAGCCCAGTGGGGAACAGTGTGTGATCATTACTGGGACTTAAAGGATGCAGAGGTGGTGTGTCGACAGCTTGGATGTGGTAAAGCAGTCAGTGCTCCTCATAATGCCCGCTTTGGTCAGGGAAGTGAACCAACCTGGCTGGATGATGTTCAGTGTACTGGAACTGAGAGCTACATAAATCAGTGCTCACACAGAGGATTTGGAAATGAGAACTGTGGACATGGTGAAGATGCTGGAGTCGTGTGCTTGAGTAAGTTGTTATAATCCTGTGTCAAAATTCTGCATCAAGTGAAAAGAATTACATAGAAATTAAAAATATATTTTATTATAAGATTTGCAGAGTCCCTCACTGACACGGATCTCACCAAACTCTGTGGTCTCACCTGGAGAAGTCCTTCAGTTCAGATGTTCCACACCCAGCTCAACATGCATCTCTGTAGACTTCAGTTTGTATAAAACTGGGACATTAATAAAGAATCAAACTGCAGAGACTACAACAACATTTACTCTGACTGTAGATGAATCACATCAGGGCCAGTACACCTGTGACTACACATACAGGGAAAGTAACTCCACATCATCCAGGAGCAGCTCCATTACCATCACTGTGGGTAAGAGACATTTTCTGGACATTTTACTTGCACCATATTATAGCACCTCTGTTTGCAATCTAGTTTCGTCATTTTTATTATAGTTCATTTTTAGTAAGACTCACACATTTATATTTGAAGTTCCTGAAAAAAAAAACACTGCATGTTGTTTTGTAGTTGCCCTGCAGAAGCCCAATATCTCCTTCAGTGATGCTGATAAACCAGAAGTGACAAGGGGCTTCAGCTTCTCCATCATCTGCTCCACTGAACCTCAGTATCCAGGAGGTTCCTTCCACTTGGAACTCAGTGGATCCAACATCACCAGGACTCAATCAGTTGTTAACCACTCAGCTGTCTTCCTCTTTCCTGAGGCAGATTTTGTCCATCAGGGAAACTACAGCTGTACTTATAAAGTTAACGTGTCTTCACGCTCCTTCACCTCCACCACTGAACCCCTGTTCATCACTGTGAAACGTACAGTAACAAACTAGTTCTGTTCTTTTGTGTGCTATGCAGTTTATTGTTTAATGATGATGATGATGATGATGATGATTTGTCTCTCAGCATATCTGACTCCCTACATCGGTGCTGGGGGAACAGCAGGACTTCTTTTCATTTTAGTTTTAATCATTTGCTTTGTGAAAAGACGGAACCCTCAGGTGGATAAGACGAGAGATACACAATGTGAGTTTCAAAAGTCATAAATGTTTCACTATATTAAAAACATCTGTTTTCAGACAGAACTACTCTAATGTTGTTTTATACTACAGCATTGTTAGATTTTTTAAACCGATTTTCTTTATAGTAGTGCAGCTACAAGTCACAGGTTTATATTTACAAGCTCGTGGTAATTTGTTACTGTGTTTATAGTAACAACCTACACAGACTCTTTTACATGGATCACGCCATATTACAAAATGTAAATTGATGTATTGATATTTCTTAAAGAAGTCTGCAGTATCAGCTCATTTTTAAAGCCAGTGGTAGAGATATAACTGTTTTAGCAAAAGAAATAGTGTTTGATTCATTAGCTATCTTTATTTAATCTTTTTGAAATTAAAAATAGATTTTATCTGCCTATAAAATTAAATAAATAAACAAAATTAGAATAGAATTAAAACTGTCAACTTGTGTGTATTTTGACACAAATAATTTGTAGGTGACAGAGACACATATCAGAATCCACAAGGAGAAATTGACACAGATGACGAAGCTGATTATGAAAACGAAGAAACAATTTTCCAACAAAAGAATTCAGAGGACTTGGATGATGTCTACGCTAACGTTGATGCTGATGAACAAAGAAGGGCCGAGGAAAATGACTATGAGGATGATGAGGAAGTTTATGCAAACTGTGTAGAGTAGTTTGGGGAACTAAACAATTATTCAAGCAAGCATGCTCAAATTGGATAACTTTAGATTGTAAAAATAACCTCATTATTACCCCTTTTTATTGTCAAACTTAGCAATATTAAATCTTTTATTTGTATTTATTTTCATTAAACATTAAAAGGCATAAAAAAATTAAATGATTAGTCGGTGTATAGTACGTAAACTAATAACAAATGTAAAAAATTTAAAATAACTATAGAGTCTCCTGAAATGTAGTGTTCATTTTTAGCAACCCTAAACTCTGAAATGATCATGCAAAGTCTGTGCACATTTTTTAAATGTAATTCATTTTACCTTGTAATTTATAAGGCTTATTTGTCAGGCCAAAGTGAAGAAGACGTAAGAGTAAGTAGAAAATATATCAATATAAATAAAAGAAAGGTTTGGTCTGTACATTTCTAAGAACTCACTCTTTCAATTATATATAAAATGTCTGTACTGTAGGTATGTCTGTCTGTCTGTAAGAATTTACTGAAACGTGATGTTAAATGTGTAAACAGTGATGTTATGAACAGTTATGTTCCGGTGTTAATGTAATTTAAAATAAGCTACTAATGTCTCAATGTAAACAAACACCTGCACCAATAGAGATTAATTAGAAAAGATAACGTGAATATTTTTACTGGGATTAGTTCATATTTTCACTTTGGCTGAAATAACAGCGCTGAAGTGGTAGAAGTGAATTTTAACACGCTGGAGTCATTTTAAGACAAAACTTCATCTTTATCTGATCGACTTTTTCCATTTCTCATCTGTGATTCTCTCTCCGATTACCGAACAGGGAGTGCATTTGTCTGACCACCAAAGAAGTACAACTTAGTGTAAACAAGGCGTCAGATACTCGACCTTACAGAATTTCTTTGTCTTGATTGAATTCTTTGTATTAGTTAGACAGAGAGTTCTCCGTACAGAAAGACAGACAGACATGTACGTGGGCTACAACCTGAAATAATAATAATATCACTGTTATATCACAATTATTTTTAGGTCCAACTTTTAAACTATTTCTCCAACTCTTTAACCATCAACGACGGGTACTTCAGCTAGTTTCATATGAAACAAACTAAATAGTAAACAAATCAAACTTGTGTAGGGTTGGCTGATCTATAACAGGCTTAAAATAGACTGGACTATACTCAGAAACAGCAACTAATCTGTTCATACACACTGTGGCAATCAAGGTAAATACGCTTATGATATTGTTCTGGATTTTACTCACAGGAGTGAATCCAGACAGCTAAATGTCTTGAGGTTATATTTATAATGTGGTGTGGATTAACAGTGTAAATTATAAGATTGGTTTCAATGTGTGTCTCTAGAAGTCCAGTGACCTTGACACTGGTTGGGAGTTGTAGTTCTTGGTCACTGCATATGTATGTTGGGTTGCACTGATGGCATTAGCTGCTGTTGTTGGCCTGGACCTGATATAATATTATATAATATAAGGAGTATATAATATTGCATAAGTAAATTTTTTTATTATGTTGTGAATAAAATCTATGTAAGTTATTTACTTTATGTACTCTCGTCTCGTTTGCAAAATGCTTTTATGAGTTTTGGATCAGAAATTGAAATTTGGGTACAAAGCAATTATACAAATAGTTTTGTTGGATAAACATGCATTTAGTCTTATTACCAATTAGATATTACTTTTAAATGCATGTTTGCAGGAAAACAAACACACCTTTGAATGTGGAGTATGTATAAAATTATCAGGAGCAAAATGTTGAGGACTTTCATAAATAAAAGTAAGATGATCTGATTAACTACAAATCCCCATTTAAAGAAAATAAGGCACTGCAAAATTAAACAAATGTATTTTTTCAGTTTTCCATATAGTTCTTTCTTATTCCGTTATTCTGCTGTAGTTTTTTTTCTTTTTCATACGTGTTATATATGTGATCAACCATAACATTGTGAACATCTGCCTATTGTTGAGTAGGTTTCCCTTTTTCCACCAAAACACTAATGCACTGTGTGTTTTAACACCTTTCTATGGAAAACAGCATTAACCTTTTTAGCATTTTAACTACACTAGTTCTTCTATTGGATCATTCTACACAGGCCATGTGCACCAGTGAGCTTTGACCCTCACGACAGTTCATTGGCTCTTCCATTTTGGTATGTCCTGACAAATGGAGACCAGGAACATCTCAAAAGAGCTGCAATTTTAGAGTAAAGTCATCTAGCTATCACAACTTTCCCTTGTTAAAGTTGCTTGAATGCTTACACTTGTCCACAAAAAAGTGGGACCTTCTCCATATTAGGTGTTATTTATGCTATAAGTTATTGTTTTGCATGAACATAGTGTACAAACATACTATATGTGACCTTCTTGGTTTTTCTCTCTCGGGCTGTCCCACTTTTCATCAGCACGCACACTCGAGACTTGGATGATGTCACAATTTATTTTGATGGCTGCACACAGAGCAGTAGGAGACAAACGGCAAGTTCAATAAATGTTACAGCTTCACCCAAAGCAGTTCTCCACAGCTCTGCTGCTCTTGATACAGTATACTTATATACAATAGTATATATGTGATGTTATAAACAAAATAAATAAAAATAAGAGAATAATCTGAAGATAATCTGAAATATGTCAATGTCTCAATGAAAATTAAATGGTTTTGCCTCATTAATTCAATACTGTCTTTTCCTTCTGTCTTTTGTTTAAACAAACATATTGCTTTGTGACCAGACAGTCAAATTTAAATCAAGCCGGTGTTCTACCAGTTTTTCCTACTTGTCGGAATTTCCTACCGGTAGAAAAAAAACACAAAGTAATACAGGTGTTCTATCAATTCATTCTACTCATCATTATTTCCTTCCCAGCCTTTCTGCGCATGCGCAGTAAAAATATGTCTCGCTTAAATTCATTCATGTGCGAATTTACTGAGGTATTTCCTAGTTTTGTGCTTTTAATTGAAATTTTATTTGATTCACATGTGTACATATAACAGTTGACCTGTGAATTGAAGGGTTGAAGTGATTCTTTTTTTATCATTTGTACCCATTTAAAAACTATGGGAATTACATTCTGATGAAGTACCGTCATGTGTCAGAATCTGCTGCCCATGTTAAAACTGAGTATTTGAGGGTTGTCTTATATCCATTTGGATAATGTAGGACAGACAGGTATAACTATCTGTTTTTTCTACCGGTAGGAAATTCTGACAAGTAGGAAAAACTGATAGAACACCGGAATTAAATAAATATAAAGTAGAGCACGTGTGCTACATAAATTACACAGTTTACATCACCCATTTTATAGAACTCTGTAGGCATGAGAATGAATGAAAATCATCATGACATTTCTGGAGTGCTTTCACAAAAAAACTCACAGCACCAAACATTCACTCAAACACAGAAAATGCACAGAATACTGCAGAGTAACTTCATGCACATGTTACAGCTCCACCTATTCAGAACGCGGTTCATTTCATTAGCACATTAGCACGTGGTAAAACTAGGTACATTAAAACGGAAATAAAAGTATCAAAATAACACATAAATAAAAAGAAAATACACTTGACAGATGAATCAATATCTATAATGTTCAATACCTTTCAAACTGTGCCAGACATTTCTCATGAAATATTTTTTTTCCTTACGTTTAACAACAGATGCAACTTACCCACAGCACTTCTCTGTCGCGCTCCTGCAGCCTGTTCAACCACAGTGGGAAACAGCGCCCCCAGCGTAACCAGTAGGAAGCGCAACCACACAATCACATTAACGCAGGATTTACTTAAAGATTTATATTTCTGCAACATTTATCTCGTTACATATATACAGTTGACATATATATTTTTAAATAAACATTTGCATTTGTAATTGCATGTTTTTGTGATTTTTCTTCCCAAAAGGAGGTTATAGCACACCTGTCATCACTGTGTGATTTCTACAGTATATCTCCAAAAAAAAAAAAAAAAAAAAAGGAGAATTTCTGCATGATTTTCTTGAAATCTTAGTTTTATCTCACTGCTGAAGTTATGATCCACAAAGATCTTACAAAGAATGTAAGAAATTTCATTAGCAAAACATATTGTTCAGAAGAGGGCTTCAAATGATTGGATGTAAAAGCCGGCATCAACAGGTGGAGAAAACAGGGCAGGGCATTACCAAGAACAGATTAATAAAAGGACAGGAAGAAAACAGGTCAGGCAGAATGCTGAGAGAAAAAACAACAGCATTAATGAAACTGCAGAAATACCTAGCAGACAGGGATTGAAGTGGGATTTGGGGGGGGGGGGGGGTATGGTAGCAGTGCAGAAGGGGACTCACCTCAAAATAACTCTGAACTCCACCACGAGTGCACATTCTGCTTTTTCACTCACACGATAATGATTATAATGTGGCAACATACGAAATGTTAATTTAACAGATTGCTTAACATTAGTATGAACCAATGATCATAGATTAGATTAGATTAGATTCAACTTCATTGTTATTGTGCAAAGTACCTGTACATGTACAGAGACAATGAAATGCAGTATGTCTAACCAGAAGCGCATAATTGGCCTATTTACAATAAATAACAAACAGATGAAGTGAGTAATAGAGTTATATGGTATATGTGTAGTAATATAATAATATACAGTATAACTGTGCAACATTGTGCACTGAATGTGGCATAATAAATAGAAGGTGTATTAGGTAATAAAGATGTGTTATACATATATACAGTATCTACTGTATGTCTATAGTAATATACAGTATAATACAGTGTGACTGTGCAACTATTGTGCAGTCTGGAAAATTACATGCTCAAAAATAACAAGATATACATATGTACATATATGAGTTCTGAATGATACAATATATACTGTACAGAATAAATACTGGTTTAATATACATAAATTGCACATATATTTTATATTAATATTTTATATTTATATACATTTAATAATCTTTGGAGTGACCAAATGTGAATATTTATTTATTTATCAAGTGTCCAGGAACACCATTGTAGACTGTTATGTCTCACTTGTCTCGTTATGTCTCAACTGCTACTTAGAACAACTTAAAGAACAATCGCTCATATTTTTTCCTCACGTCTGGGCAGGGTGATTAGATGGAAGCACTTTTTCATAAGAACTTCCAAGATGATGTCATGGTCTTCTTTTAAATGTATTGAATATAATCGTTAGAAAAATATGTTTGGATAAAATAATAAATAAATAAAAGTCGACACAAAGGTCTAAAAGCATGTCCTGGGGAATTAAACGACGCCCTGTTTCACAGGAAGGATATTCACACAAAGATTTTGAGCATTACCTTCTCTCGTGTTGATCAACATGTAAAAATCCATCCAGTACATCATTTCAATACGGTGAATATCAGTAAAGATTTACTAATGAGGCACATTTTCACTTTCACTTTCATAAAAACACGGGCAGGGAAAAAAGAAAAAAAAAACCCTGCTGTTATTCTGGACTGGAGAGTTGTGATGCCGAGACAGAAAATGATTCAGATTATTCTGGAAAGTGCATTGATCAAGATCAGCTTCATTTTGGGTAAGTCTGAACTCTATCTGTTATACATGACTTTGTATTTGTATGTAGGTGATTTTGTGTGTGTTTTTTTTCACTTTTCCCTAAAACATGAAATAACAACGGATTGTACAATAATCCTTTCCGACATAAGCAGGTCTGATTCTCTGATTATTATTATTATTATTATTATTATTATTATTATTATTACTGGCTTGACACCAATATAGAGTTTTCATGTACTTGCTTGATTATTTGATAATTGAAGGTGTTTAGGTCACTGTAGTATAGTGTTTTTTTCTCCCCCTTGTTTTTTCCCATGTGTGTGTGTGCAAGAGCTCTTCAAGCTTTGCTGTTGTTTAGTTCATTTTATTAAAAATCGTTAGACTACTTTCACATTAATATAGATGAGATTTTACTGAAACACACTCTCTCTCTCTCTCTCTCTCTCTCTCTCTCTCTCTCTCTCACACACACACACACACACACACACACACACACACACACACACACACACACTTCTATCATTTAGACATGATGTATTTAAACAGGTGCATTGATATTGAATAAAATTACTCAACACCTTGAACATTCAGAATCCACAACTCAACTGCATTTTTGTACGTAATATAACACATAATTGCTTTTGTATGTATTTATGCAGGTATATTGTAAACAAATAATCCTTCTTGAACAGATTAATAACTTGTGTAGTAGGGGCACAAACCTTTTGTTGGAGCATGTTTAATCAGAAAAAAAATATGTAAATGTTACATTTTTTACTGTTTATTTTATCATTCAACAACTTGGAGTTTTTACACCAAATTCCTCCTTTTTATTTTTTCCTATAGCCAGTCTTGTTAGGGCTTCCCTGCTGGCCGGTAAGTGTTTTTCTATTTTAATTTTAATAAATCCAGTTTATTCTCATTATCAAGGACATCAAACTCATAAATATATCCAGATACACACACACACACACACACACACACACACACACACACACACACACACACACACACACACACACTGTGCACAGTATATAGTAACGATCTTTCACACCGGTGGCATCACAGACACACGGATATGAGACGAGGTCTTACGGAAAAAGGGTCTTTTTTTTTTTTTTTTTTTTTTTTTTTGGAAAAGTGGTTTTGGCGGAAAGAAAAAGGGAAATTAACAATAGTGAAAGGAGTGCATGTGCAGGTCTGAAGGCAGTGCCGCGCTGGTATGTGGGCACAAGGCAGGTGAGCGATGGCAGTGGACAAAGTGGCAGAGTGGGCCCGAGTTGGCAGCAGCTCATGAAGGATCCCTCGAATGGCTCCTGTCGCAGGTTGGCCAACTGGCCACTTCCAGCTCTCCTTGGATGTGGCCACAGATGGGATTCCATTGTGACGTCCTTCAGCTGGGCAGCTTTTCCAGCTGGGAACGGGAGCCTTAAAGTGAAGCACATAGTGACTTTTTCTTCTTCGGTGACGGGATCACGAAAGCTGGCTGTGCAGGTGCAGGTGTTACCTAGAGATGCTCTGGAGTGAGCGACATCACATGCGCGCATCTGACAATATGACAAACTACAGCTATTATCACGAACTGCTTTACTGCACTTAATTCCCCGTGTGCACACAAAACCCTGTGCAATTAACTTTGCAGGGCTCAGTATAGTGGCTTGCTATTAATACATTATTAATAGTAATTATTATTTTAGTTTTTAATAAAATTTTATTCTTTTCATATACCCTTATTAGTATTACTAGTAATTATATTAGTAATATTACTATAAGATTTGCAGAAGTGGGTAGTAAGTCAATTTTCTCTCG
Organism: Clarias macrocephalus; assembly: GCA_011419295.1. Classification (NCBI taxonomy): domain Eukaryota; kingdom Metazoa; phylum Chordata; class Actinopteri; order Siluriformes; family Clariidae; genus Clarias; species Clarias macrocephalus. Next base: position 34,862 of record JAAGKR010001671.1, read on the forward strand.
ACTCGTTACTTTTTTGAACAATTTTTTCGACACATTCGTTATTCTTTATTTTTGCCAGAGAAATGCAGCCTGTGGATCTACCAGGTGACTGTGTTCCACCAATCAGACGTAGCAACAATAACCACATGATTCTGTTTGCCCAATCAGCTGCAATAAAGAGAACCACATGTGACATGACCACACACAAACCGGTTGCATATTAAAGCAAAAAAAAATCTTCAGCAGTGGCAGACAGTGAAGGAAACATGCTGCGGTTAGTTTATCTGTTTTATTTAATGTTGCAATGTTAACATACATAATTAGCAAATAAGCTAGAAAAATATAATTTTCTTACATTTGAGTGAGACTCTTGTACATACTGTATGTTTTTGTGTTATTTTCTATCTGCTGAATCATTTGCAGGGCGACTGAATAAACAGTAAATCTTACACAGGAACAGTTACATTGTTCAAACATACACATGTTACTGTACCTACAGTAGGGATTTATTACAAAAGAAATTTGTGTTTCTTATTCCTTAATTTGCTATTTTGTAAAGTAATATAGTTTTATTAATTTACTTCATTTCTTTGATTTATTTGACTATTTGGAAATTTTGTCCGGCTGCTTACTACATAATAATAATAATAATAATAATAATAATAATAATAATAATAATAATAAGTACTTGAGTGGAACACTTTTTTACTCTTACTTGAGTAATATTTTGGACGACTACTTTTTGTTTCTACTTGAATAATATTATTTTAAAGTACAGCTAGTCTCACTTCAACCTTTGGCACATCTAATAATTAGTAGCAAGACCCTTCGATGAGGCAAAACTGTCTTGTGGCTAGAGGGATTTGTTAATGTTAATAGGCCATTAACATTAAGATTGGCTTATATTAAGATGCACGTGTGCAGCCACCTCCCCGACACTGAAGCCATGACACAAGTTAAGGTATAAAGCCCTCTCTAGTAACTTAATTTAAGGTGCCCCGGCACTGTGAAAGCAGTTAACCATTAAATCAGGGACCACATCTGATTTTATTCTGTATGCAACATAATTAAACCATCTTGTATTTTCTATCGCCATACATCGGCTTCAGAATCGGAGCTATAGAAAAAAATTCTAATAACTACTACTTCTCCGTTTATTCCCACTGGGATCCGGACTACTAACGTTATGTAATTTATGCCACCACCAACTATAGCAGAGTGTAATGTCAAGCCATCAAGAATCCTGAACATTAAACCACTGGTTAAACCTTAAACAGTTGGTTGCATATGTAAGCAGAGTAAACTGTAATGGTAGAGCACTAAAATTATTTTAGTGATTATTATTATTATTATTATTATTATTATTATTATTATTATTATTATTGTTATTATTATTATTATCTTTAGGAGCACTAAGATTAAATTCAGGGATGCTAGAGCACCTTTAAAAAGGCCCTGAAGTTCCCTATGGATTTAAAGGATTTAACTAGAGTTTAACATAGACTGTGTGAGATCACTTTCAGATGCCCTCAGCTACTATTCAGCCTGAAAAACAGTAATAATAATCTTCTAAACACATGAAATTCCTTTAAGAATTGTTTTAATTTGTAAAAAGGAAAAGCGCTTTTGAACTCTGGTGTTGGCACGATTCAGCTCACACTAACTAAAGACAAAGGACAAAAATTCTAAGGCTGCTCTGGTATCTTGCACAGGATGTTTTAAGAGGCGTAGGCTGTTAGTACAGGGACTGTTTTTCAGCCTCACTTTTGGCTGTATGTCTGAAACTATGCAGTTTAAATAGTGAAATAAGTGGTCAGGAAATCGCTCGATTGTCCCACTAAAGAGGAAAGTGAGAACAGGAAGGGTGTCATTGCCCACCGGGATGTGCACACCAAGAATCTCGGATCTTCTCATTTCCACAGTTGCTCCCTTGACGTTAAAACCTCAGGTCGAGGATCAGCAATGTTATGCAGCAATAAAAATAAAGTCAGCTGATGACCTGAATGTACTTAATGACCAGGTTATCACGTTTTTTCCCCTGATGGCACGCGCCATATTCCAGGATAACAACATAAAGATGTTGTGTACAGTAAAAGATGAGTATTTTTTATATTTCCATTAAAAAATATTACATTAATATACAAATTTATCATAACACAATCTCAATGAACTAAATTGATTTTGTTAAAACATAACACCATTACACTTGTCAATTAAATAAAATATAACTACAGTATATTAAAAATGTGATTTTCCTCAAAGTCAAACTTTCATTATTCTAATAAGATTAATAAAATATATTGTGTTCATATGATGTGATTTCCTAAAAGATCAAATGATATATATTTCCTTTACCCATAATTGTCTAGTAGGTTAACATGACAGTTATATAAATGTTACATATTTTTCAATAAAGTACAATAAACCAAAATGTACTACAGTAGTTTGACATGAATAATGTACAATGTGTTATTTTTATAGCTGTTTTCATCATTGTGTCGTACATTAACATGCTAAATTCTGCTAAAATAATAATAAAAACACTCTCAGAGTGAATACAGACTCTTACGTTGTTTCTTCTAGTTTACTATCAGGTATTTACGTTTTAAAGTTTACATATTTACACTAACCTTTCCTCCATTTTCATAGATCTAGTTTGAACTCCTGTTGACACAGTGACCAGTTAAAATGGTCTGCCGTACTCCTTTATTCAGTCAACATGTCACTGGTCATTGTGGTTCCACATTAAAAAACTGTCAGCTACCAACCAGTGCCACCAGTGTTCTACTACTACTGACATTACTGAACTCAATCCATAAATGCTGTTCTCTTAACCTCACATAACCTCAAAATAAACAAAATGTCAACGCTTACTTATAGCTTTTATGCTGCTTAACATTCATTTGCACATGTCACTCCCTATACTGTACATCCCCAGTCCCTTAATTTTATACACATGTGTGTCTTATGTACATTGCATTGATTTACTGACCCCCCCCCCCCCTGACTTGTGGTCATGTTTAATAGTGAAAGTAAGAGCAATTCTACACACGATGCAAAGAGACTGGTACAAAACAGCTGTGCAGCATTAGGAAAACCACATATCAGTAAGGGACCAACAACAAAAAAAAGAAAGACTTAAATTTGACTGACTTTCTTTGTAAATGGATCCCTGACCACAAGTCAGCTGCTGTGTTATTACTACTATGTTACATGTTTATTTATTTATTTATTTATTTATTTATTTATTTTAAATGTGTAAGGTGTGAACTTGGAAATCCATCTCTGTTTGCAAGCGTCTAGTTTAGACTTGTTCATTGAATCCGTCACTGGATCAGCCCACAATGTAAACAAATAGCCCTTTGAATGGACCCACATTATAGGGGACATTCCAAAGGAATCGAAATGATGTTGTTAAGCCATAAATGGAGAGCAGCAGTGGCATTGTCCATCTTTAAAATGCAATAGTGTAATAGTATCATAGATACAATGTCAGTGAAGAAAAAGTCAATGCTATGATTACCCAGTCCAACATCTTGCCACCTTCACTTGAGGTCGGGGCGAAATGCTATTAGGTCAATGAAGCAACCTTTTAAAAGAACATGGTGACGTATCAGCCAACTTTCTTTTTCTTATCAACTTAATAGGCTGGTCTATTGACTGATTGGTGACCTTCATGGAGATCCAGTCATCACCCCATAATGCTATAACAACATGTGTCACCATAATTAGCTTGGAATGCTTTTGGAGATTTTGGGTTGAATAACAGTGCTCCCTGGAGACATGGGAACATATCTTGCTTCATAGCTTGATATCTCCCGAGTCAGTGGTTTTAGTTTGGACAGTATGTTTTCAATAATAATTTTTGCTTTCCCCTAGCTGAGAGTGCATGCCATAGATCCTGAACCAAGCATTAATAATAATTTAAAAAAAAAAGGTCATAATACTGTTGTTATGTTGTTCTGTGTCTCACACCAAGCATGGAAGATGTTTAGCACATTTACAGTATGAGGGAGGCTTCACCATCACAGACAGGTGATGTTGTGCTGGTGAAGGGAAGAAAGGATTGTGAATCGGCTCTGCCAACTTCCAGATACAGTGCGTGGTTGTTCCTTCTTGCCATGTTTCCGTGGGATTTTGGAACAAGAGAGTGAATGCAAGTAGAACAATGTGCTTTTAGGATGCAAGCAGATAGGCTGGCCACTACATGGTCATTTACTTCAACACACTTTAGTCCAGTACAGTATGTTCTTAACAAAACTCTGATAAGTTTTGAGCTGGGCCTTGCCAGAGAGCTGCGGCAGAAAGGCCACTGCGATTTGGGTCATTCCTACAATGCTGAAGGATACTCAAAAAGCCCTTGAAGGCCTTTAGGTCATTGAGCTTTTTGCCATTTTAGCCAGGTTGTGCCATCCATTGGTGCACTCCGATTGGTTCTGGACCTGAGCATGAGCAAATTATTTGCACATGATTGTGCTTGGTAGCATTAAAAAATTCACAATAATGAATCAATATGATAAAAATCTTAATGTTTATGTATATGTCTACTCAAAGTGGTCAAAGTGTTCGTTAAACTGATTAATCTGATTAGCAGTTTTATGTACTTAATAGTGTCTGTGATGGTCTGGGAACTGTCAGCATTGTGATAGAGTTCTAGCCCTGTTCACACAGCCAGTTTAAGGGTGAAACATTGGATGTGAAATTCAGGGTCGATGTTGGCTCATCTTTATGCCATTCCTAATCTAAACAGAAAGCCACATGTTGGGGCTCTGTGTGAATTAAAACATGAGGAAAGTGCAATATTGAGGGGGTTTTATTATCTTATTATACTATGTAGCACGATTTCTGTGTGAAAAGGGTCTCTGCTATTTCACCTAGAATACATGGAATGTTAGGAAATCATTATGAGAAATATATAACAAAATTATTTTTGCTGTTTGTCTTAGATGGCGCTAAAATACGACTCATTGGTGGTAATGGCTTCTGCTCTGGTAGAGTGGAAGTCTATTATAAGAACCAGTGGGGAACAGTGTGTGATGATGACTGGGACATAAATGATGCACAGGTGGTGTGTACACAGCTTGGATGTGGTAACGCTGACAGCGCTCCTCGTGGTGCCACTTTTGGTCAGGGACGTGATCCAATATGGATGGATGATGTTCGCTGTTCTGGACATGAAAGCTACATCACACAGTGCACTCATAAGGGGTTTGGAAGGCACAACTGTGGCCATGGTGAAGATGCTGGTGTTATTTGCTCAGGTACAGAAAATTCTTAAAATATGATCTTCTTATCTATGTGTGTGTTTGTGTATAAACCGTTTATTCTCATTAAAACAAATAGAGTAATACAGTATATTAATTTTTGACAAAATGTGTGATTTTAGAAGATGACAATCAAATTAAGTGGATACAGTTCTTCGGAACTAAAAGCAAAAAAATTCCATAATGTGTTGAAGTTGGTTGAGTGTAATTTTGACAAATGGACAGATTATATATTAAATATTTTAAATGTTATGCCAAATAAATAAATAAATAAATAAATAAAGTTTGTTGGTTTGGCTTGCCAGCTGCTGTAGATAATGAGAATGGTTACATGGGTGTGGTTATTCATTTAATTTTTTATTTTATTTAAGATACATTATTTAAGATACAAGTATCTATTTGACTGTTCAACTGAGTTTGTGAAATTTAATAGCATATTTACTAAACTCTTTCCTCAAATGAATTTGTTTTTAATATTATTTCTTTTGTATTTCTCATGAGCAAACTAAAAAGCACAAAAATCAAATATTACTTAAACCTTATCAACATTTATGTAACAAATCAGGCCGTTATGCAATCAGGCTGGTGAATGGTGCGAGTAACTGCTGTGGTCGAGTGGAGATCCAGTTCAAAGCCCAGTGGGGAACAGTGTGTGATCATTCCTGGGACATAAAGGATGCAGAGGTGGCGTGTCAACAGCTTGGATGTGGCAAAGCAGTCAGCGCTCCTCATAATGCCCACTTTGGTCAGGGAAGTGAACCAACCTGGCTGGATGATGTTCAGTGTACTGGAACTGAGAGCTCCATAGATCAGTGCTCACACAGAGGATTTGGAGTAGAGAACTGTGGACATGGTGAAGATGCTGGAGTCGTGTGCTCAGGTATGTTTTGAAGCAATGACCTGTTTGAGATGAAGATCATTACCAAATTGTTAAATATACTGTATTTCTTCATTCTAAGATTTGCAGAGTCCCACACTGACTCGGATCTCACCAAACTCTGTGGTCTCACCTGGAGAAGTCCTTCAGTTCAGATGTTCCACACGCAGACCAACATGCATCTTTGTGGACTTCAGTTTATATAAATCTGGGACATTAATAATAAATCAAACTGCAGAAACTACAACAACATTTACTCTGACTGTAGATGAATCACATCAGGGCCAGTACACCTGTGACTACACATACAGGGAAAGTAACTCCACATCAAACAGAAGCAGCTCCATCAACATCACTGTGGGTAAGAGCAGAGAATGTTCCTTACTGATCAAATTCTTTTCAAATTATTCCCATAAAGCTGAATTTCACTATGGCTAAGACAAAAAAGCTATCAAAGGCCACCAGAACAAAATTGTAAACCTGCACCAGGCTGGGAAGACAGCTTGGTGTGAAGAACTCAACTGTGGGTGAAAATTAAAGACAAATAAGACCACTGAGAGTCTCCGTCGATCTGGGGCTCCACGCAAGATCTCACCCCGTGGGGTCAAAATGATCACAAGAACTTTGAGCAAAAATCCCACAACCACACGGGGAACCTAGTGAATGACCTGCAGAGCACTGGGTAACAAACGCTACCATCAGTAACACACTGAGCCGCCAGGGACTCAAATACTACAGTTCCAGACGTGTCCCACTGCTTAAGCCAGTCCATGTGCAGGCCTGCCTGAAGTTTGCTAGAGAGTATTTGGATGATCCAGAAGAGGACTGGGAGAATGTCATATGGTCAGATGAAACCAAAATAGAACTTTTTGGTAAAAGCCCAACTTGTCATGTTTGGAGGAGAAAGTTGCATCCAAAGAACTCCATACTCCACCTACTGTGAAGCATGGTTGTGGAAACATCACGCTTTGGGGCTGTTGTTCTGTAAAGGGACCAGGACGACTGATCCGTTTAAGAGGAAAGAATGAACGTGGCCATGTATCGTGAGATTTTGTCTCTCATAGTTGAGGTATAACTATGATGAAAATTACAAGCCTCTCTTATCTTTATAAGTGTCTGACTAAATAATTGTAATAATTTGCCACATGACCTGGCAGAACTGCGTGTAGCACTTGTGGAAGAGTTTTGCCTCAGAACAACATCATGAGGCTAGTGAGGAGCATGAGATGTCGCTGTCATTGCGGCAAATAGTGGAAACACCCGCTACTGACATTGTCAATTTTTGTTATTTGGGACTATCCTTGTTATTGTATGAATTTTTGGGGTAATAAATATTCAACTAATGAAATAGGTGTTTCTTCACATACATTATTAGTGATATCAAAGGGAACTTTTACTTATTTCATTAAAATTCAGAACAAATAGGAAAAGCACTCATGTAAATAAATATCCCTAACTTACTGTGAGTGGTGTATATATATGTGGTTCTTTGTCCAGTACCACTTGACAATGACCCTTGAAGCAGATTCTGCCAGTCCATTGTCAATTTCCACAATCCAGGTGCTGCTGGAGTGATTTTGGTAATTATTATCGTGGCAACATTACAATTTATGGAAACTTATTGAAAGTTTACAGTATTTTTGTACAACAAAAAACTGCCCGAGAAGGAATTTGATACATATTTCTTTATTATTAGATTTGCAGAGTCCCACACTGACTCAGATCTCACCAAACTCTGTGGTCTTACCTGGAGAAGTCCTTCAGTTCAGATGCTCCAAACCCAATCCAACATGCATCTCTGTAGACTTCAGTTTGTATAAAACTGGGACATTAATAAAGAAGCAAACTGCAGAAACTACAACAACATTTACTCTGACTGTAGATGGCTCACATCAGGGCCAGTACACCTGTGACTACACATACAGGGAAAGTAACTCCACATCATCCAGGAGCAGCTCCATCAACATCACTGTGGGTAAGAGACTTTTTAAAAAAGAATTATTTTCTGCAGTAATATATGCGGCTCTGTTTGTCATCTAGTTCTGATTCTTCTTTTGTTTTAGTAAGACTCACAAAGACTGCCAAGCCCTGAGAAACCCTGTCTGTTGTTTTCTAGTGACCTTACAGCAGCCCAGCATCTTTGTCAATGCTGCTGGTGGATGGTTTTATTGGAAGTCTGAAGGACCAGAAGTAACAAGAGGCTACAGATTCTCTATCATCTGCTCCACTGAACCTCAGTATCCAGGAGGTTCCTTCCACTTGGAGCTCAGTGGTTCCAACATCACCAGGACTCAGTCAGCTGTTAACCATTCAGCTGTCTTCCTTTTTTTTGAGGCAGATTTTGTCCATCAGGGAAACTACAGCTGTATTTATAAAGTGAAGTTGTCTTCGCGCACGTTTACCTCCACTGCCACAGAACCCCTGTTCATCACTGTGAAAGGTACAATAAAACATTTAATTTTTTTTGTTTTCTGCAGTGTATATAAATAAACGATTGGGTGATAATTTCTCTCCCAGCATCTCCAACTCCCTACATTGGTGCTGGAGTGACAGCAGGACTACTTCTTGTCTTAATTCCAGTCATCAATTGCATTGCGAAGACACGTAAAAGAAGGAAATATCAGGTGAACAACAAGAAACAGTTTCACTAAACTTTTATAACTATTACACTAACCACATTAATGCCACGATAATGTGGAATTCTTAATTCAGAGACTTTGTGATAGCTGGAGGTCTGATGGCAGTGTCACTAGAAATAACATGATTATATTACCAAGTTAATTTGAATATTTGAATTCATTTGGGGATTTGTCATCATAGAACAGTTTCCATTTTAAGGAGTTGCACTTTTTTTTTTAAAGGTGTTACACTTTAGTCAAACCAGATATATTACAGACATCATGTGTTACATCATGAGTTTTGTGTGTGTGTTCCCTGACATCTCTCCCCAGCTGGTGATAGCGACAATAAAGAGAGCACATATATGAAAGGGAACTTTCAAAGATATAATAATAATAATAATAATAATAATAATAATAATATTAATTACAATAATAATAATAATAATAATAATAATAAAACAGAACAATAGCAAAAAAAAACAAACATAACCAATGTAATAATGATATAAAAAGAGCAACACTATTCATTGTCAGGGAAGATGAGGCAGGATGTAGTTGCTGGGCATTTATGTATAATGATGTATAGAAAAATAATGAATGCAAAAAGGAATTGTTACATGGTACGGACTTAACAGCCACACTGCGAGATTTAATAGTGACTGTAATTGCCCTTGTGCGGTACTGTAATGTGAGCTTGCTGGAGTGATTATGTGCACTTTCCGGAAGATCTTCCCATTCAGAGATAACATGGGTTTATTAACTAAACACAAAAGACCCCGAATGATAATAAAAATGAAGCTTGAATACCAAACTCATAACATAAAAGAGGAGACAGGGTTACTGTATGCTTCACAACTGGAACTCAAAACTCCTTCGTCTACTCAAGATGAGTTTATCCCTGGAGTGGAATTTCTTTTTCCTTGATTCTTTTCACTTTGATTTTCTTTTCAGTTTTCTCTTTTATTTTCCATTTTCTAAAACAACATTTTTTCCTCTTTTCTTTGTCTTGCCTTGGACTTGTCTTTGCCTTTGTCCTTGGCACTATACCAAATCTTTATCATCTGTGCCTGAAATATGTGATTGTGTGGAAATGTTATTATTAATAGCAGTTTATAATTTTTCCGTCTTGATTGAAGGAATTGTGATTTATTAAAATTCAGACATCTCTTCACATTATAAAGACTTGTATTTGTATTTATCATTTTATTTTATATTTATTTGGATTTGTATGTATTTTGACACAGTCATTTGATAAGTGGAAATAAGACTCTTGGGCGGAGATCAAGAGCTTAAGCTGTTTAATCAAAATCCCACAAAAATCAACAAATTCCATTTCTACCAGGAGAAGACATTAGAAATCTCTAATAATGATTTGATGGCTGTGAACAAAGAATTGAAGATCTTTATGCAAACTGCTTAGAGCAGTATGAAGAACTAAACACTGTTAAATTTTCCCTTGTTTAAACAATATTGCTTTCACTTACAAAGATTTCAAAATAATTTTGTTCTTTATTTTTAATTACTGATCTCACTGCTTCTTTACATTATTAACATTTAGAGAAACTTAGCTCTTATTTTTAAAATGACTCAAGATTAAAATACTTGGTTAATGTTTTCCATAAAGTGATGACAATTGTGAAAATCAGAAAATACTGAAATATTTTTTTACTAGGTGAAGTACCTGTTGTTTGCATAAGTTAAAAATCACTTCAGCACTGTTATTTTATGGTAAAAATATGAACTAAGTCTATTAGTTCAATTTTTTTTAACTAATCCAGATAAAAAATATTCTGTTTAGCTTTTCTGCTTAATATCTATTAGTGCAGGTGTTTGGTTTGATAGTAGCTTATTAGTGGCTTATTTTAAAGTAGAATAAAGTAGACTTCATTTATGGTGCAGATTAAAGTTCAGACAAATACAGTCAGTTTTAAGTTTTATTCAATTATGTCCAGCTAGTTTTACATGTTGATGTGACAAAATCTGGCTGGACAGACAGACAGAAAATTTTCTGAGACTGAAATTGGGTTCTCCAATGTATGAAATATAAAGCTAAAGAACGAGTTCTGACCAATGTACAGACAAAACCTTTCTTTTGTGTATATAGATTCTCATTTCACTTAGAAACTCCTGAAATAATTATGCAGGGTCTGATGGATTATTAATATTAATATATATTTATTATTAACTAATTATATTATTCATATATTAAACTAAATTAAATTTAATTATATTTTTATTTTAGTTTTTATTTAATGTTCATAATATCTATCTATCTATCTATCTATCTATCTATCTATCTATCTATCTATCTATCTATCTATCTATCTATCTATCTATCCAGTGTATTATGTTATTTAAATGTCATATTTGCTGAATAAAATCTTTTGAGTTGTGTGTATTTAAGACATTTACTTTTATTTTCTTCTATCAGCTTATTATAAAATATAATTACACTTGATAATAATAATAATAATAATAATAATAATGCTATAAATATGTCTATATTTTTGTTGTTGTGTTGGCCAGAAGTAGATAACCACTTGACTACTATATTTATTAAATTCAGAGCTCTTCAAGTGATTTAATACTCAATTTTAAGTAGAATGCCAAACTACACCACCTCGGGATTTTAACCCCAATATATAAGATGCAAGGAAAATTTTACTTTCCAGGTAATTAGTAAAAACAATAGAGGCAGAAGGATGTCTTGTGAATTGACTTTTACTTTAAAGCCAGGACACAAGGTTTCCCAGCAGAATATTGGCCAAAGCACACTGCCCCCGTTGACATACCTTCTTCCCATAGTGTATTCTGGTCCCATCTCTTCCCCAGTTAAGCGACACCAACACACACGCCAAGCCATCCACATGATGCAAAACAAAAAATTATCCATCAGACCAGGCCATCGTCTTCCATTGCTCTGTGGTCCTGTTTTCATGCTCACATGCCCATTGTAGCTGCTTTTGGTAGTGGACAAAGGTCAGACTCAGCATGGACACTCTGACTGGTCTGTTGCTTTGCAGCTCCATGGACAACAAACTGTTGACAACTACTTGCATGAATATGATCCCTAGCAGCCCATGACCATGTCACCGGTTCACCAGATTTCCTTCCTTGGATCACTTTTGGTAGGCCCTGACCAGAGGTGGAAAGAGTAATAAATTTTTATGCTCAAGTACAAGTACTGTTACTTCAGTGAAATTGTACTGAAGTGCAAGTAAAGTTACCATTCGAAAAATCTTTTATCTAAAAGTAAGAGTAAAAAGTAGCTCATAAAAAATCTAAAGTTACAGAGTTACTTTTTTAACAGCGGGGTGGGATGGGGGTTTCTAGTGTAGTTAAAAAAACAAACATGCAGATATAAATCTCAAACTAGTTGTTTTTAATTGAAGGATTAAAAACAAGCACTGTTGCCCTTCTTGTGCTTGAAATCAAAAATATACAGAGCCAAGAATAACGTTCAGCACAAAACCTTTATTGACCTCTTTCAGCGCCACAAAACACAAAACAGAAAGTAAAAGTAAAGAAAAGGGTAAAAGAATAGAAGGTTTCGTTGTGAGCAGTGCACCTGAGCTCCTAATCCGCTCTCTCCTTCTCTCACACACACAATCCTCCGCAACACACACACTTTAGCATGTTTGTTCTCCCTGTCCATCACTCAATCAGTGCAGAGGATTTCAGGCTGTAATTTTTTTCTTTCCCAGTTGCATTATTTAAAAAAAATTTTTTTTCATTTTCAAACATTTATTTTTTAGTCAGCAGCGAATATGATTTCAAGTGTCGCGAAGTACAATACATACTTAAGTAAAAGTAATATTACAGATTTTAAAAACTACTTTAAAAACTATAAGTAAACAAAAATAAACTACAATTACAGTAACGCGAGTAAATGTAATTTGTTACGTTCCACCTCTGGTCCTGACCCAGTCGTCTAGACATTACAGTCTGGCCCTTGTCATAGTCGCTCAAATATTTATGCTTGTCTGTTTTTTTTCTGCTTGTTGACTTGCTGTCTATATCCCACTTTCATTCGGCACTGTAACAAGATAATCAATGTTATTCACCTTTTCTTTTATATAATAAAAATCTCCACCAAGTAAACTGACTAGTTACATGTTCATGTGAGTGACAGCAGAAGGCCGTGAATGAGGGAGAGAACTGAGAAAAGAAAACAAGTTGGACTGAAACTTTCACTATAGTTTATAGCCTGATTGGTACATTATGAGTGCAAAGTTTTACACTGTGTGAGTTTGACCGCTGAGTGAGATTAATAAAGCGTCTGGGATTCTTTTCTAATAACAAAGTGAACAAATGAATGATCTGAATGCAGGGAAATACATGCAAGTGTGACTGTAATGTGAATGTATGAATCAAGATTTTTTTTTTCACACGGTGGTTAATCATGCAGCCCTACTTGAAACATTGCATTCTGGGAACCTCGGAGAATATGTGACATTCTCTGGGGAATCACTGTTGGGAATCACTGTTTTCTAAACTATCACATTTCTTTTAAATTATTGCAATATGTTATTTTGCACTTTTACTCACATTAAAACATCAGAATGATCAATTAACAGTTAACAGTGTTTCCACTGCTTGCTCATTTTATGCACTGTAGTTTATGTTCTTCTAGTGTAATTTTCATTGTGTATCACTGTATTATTTTTATGGAGCACCACGGTCCCGGTGAACACTGTTTAATTTCGCTACATGTGCTGTATATGGTTTAAATGACAATAAAAATCACTTTGACATTGACTTTGTGGTTTTAAAGTTTCCCAGGAGCCCGAATCAACCAGTGATAGCTTTCTGTCTGTCCTGGAAGCTCCAACAAACTTCCTGGCCGAAGCCACCTTGTCAGAGGTGCCACTTACAGTAAACAGCGCAAACAAAACCGTCCCCTTAAGCTGGAGGCTGCCTTCAATAATCCCCTTCATAAACTCCAGCCGCATTCTTTCACCTTCAGGAACAGGGGTCGAATTGGTGGTTGTTTTTGGCTCTCCTTTAATCCTGGAGAGGAGGTACTGACAGGGGCGAGATGAGATCTGTGTGAAAGGGAAAAACCCTCCACGTCAGGAGGTTTTTACCAGCTCACTGTTAGCAGGTCACACGCAGAAACTGTGTCTTATATAGATATATAGACAGATACATCACTGCATTTAATTATTAACTGGATTTGCAACTTTATTCATATTTTCCTCTAAGTTGTAATTGTAATCTTAAGTTATTTTTTTTTTTAGCATATTAACTAAAGAAGGACAGCTTTGGTCATTGGTTTATCAATTGCAGCCTTTCCGTTTTATGGTCTGTTGTAATTACGTTAGAGTAATTTGATATTGTTGTAAAAGTGTGTGTGTTGTGTTTGCGCGCTCTACCTAAATATACAGTCTGTGCACTCTTGTGCACTGCTCATTAAGTTCTAATGTACAGTAGGCTAGAACGTAGTGTGTTTTAATCATGTTGATCCATTTCTGGTGAAATTCCCCTTAAGAAGCAGATAAGTTGTCTGTTTATGTAGAGTTTGTCTTCCTCTAGTGACAGGCCCTGAAACTTATTTTTTCTTTTACTCTCTTTGAAGTTGTTATATAAAAAAAAGTGGTTTCTAAGTGGTTTCTCCATAATCAAAGTAAACTAATAAATAATATTGAGTAAAATAATGTTAATTGTTCATTATATAAAAGTCCCGGCTACAAAATAGTATAGAGTCATTTTCTGTATATAAATTTAGCTGTTTGTCTTAGATGATGCTAATATATGACTCCCTGGTGACGGTCACTCCATCTCCTTCAGTGCTCTCATAGGAGATTTGGAAAACGCAATTGTGGCTGTGGTGAAGATGCTGGTGTTATTTGCTAAGCTATATATATAGTTTTTTTTCCTTTGTTATATAGAAGCCGGGCTAAATCTTGGGTATGCAAATGTAATGAAATTAAAGTTTGATCTGGCCCAGGTCTGGTACAGATTCTAATCAGATGTGCAGGACAGATCTGTGCGCTATTTGGCTAATTGTGCAAAAGTACAGTAGGCCAGGCTAATCCAATGACCAAATCTGCTACAGATCTTAGGAAATGTCTGGGCCAGATCTGGACCAGAGTAGTTTTGCCATCATAGACACCTCAGGGAGGGAGCAGGGCTCCGTTCACACAAACACAACACGTGGGTGCCGCTAATTGCTCCTCTGAACAGCATTTATCAGTCCATAAACCCTGCAGTGAAGCTCGGCTGGGTTTTGGGTTTGTTGGCATGAGCTTGTCAAGTGGCACTTCTGACCGTGGCAGGAGAGGGGCTGGTTCTCAGTGAGCTGGGCCCAGTGTAAGAGTTGTAAGTGGACATTCCAGCGCATTAACCATAATGCACATGTTTACAGGCTGCATGTTTATGTCCCCTGCTTTTCTGCCCTCCTTCAGGAAGGAATGCAGCCCCCTGTTTGGTGTTTGGTTTTATTCCAAGTTCTTATGATCTGTCCAGACAAGGAATTGGATCTTGTCTCCAGTGTCTTTTCCAAGGTGAGTTTGCAGGTCACCTAAGTTGTACTTGAAAGAAGAAGCAGTCTTGGTGTAACTTGTCAGTAGGGAACTTTTAAACAGCACCGGCCCAACCTGGAATCTAAATCATCTACCTCCACCATGAACTGAAGGGGTGGGACTAGATGCGTCAAGTGTCCCAAGTGTTCCCGGGATCGGAACCGATGTGATAATGTTCATTCATAACTTGAATGTTCATAAGTCGTGGACTTACTGTTTTTTTTTTGTTTGTTTGTTTGTTTGTTTTTTTGCACTTTAACTCACATCAGAATGTTGTTGTACTGGTTGGTTCTGAACTTTAGTGTCTTGCACATTGTCTTTTGCATATCTGGCATTGTTTTGCACACACTTGCACTCACACACTTTATGTAATTTAGAGTTTTGTGTAGTTTGTGTAGGGGTTTGTTTATTTCTATGTTGTTCTATGTAGAACCCTGGTCCTGGAAGAACATTTTCATTTTTTATTTCCTCTATGTACTGTACCTAGTGTTACACCTACTGGATATTTAGATGTTCACCTTAACATACAACAATTTACTATATAATTTGGAAGAATGTAATTCAGCTCAGAACAGTTCCAGTGAGGCTCTTTTAGCATGTTTTTTTGTCACCCATCTGTTGGTACATTAGCTAAAAGTAAGTACTAAGGATAAGTGGGTAATTTTACATTTCAGACACTTTATTGCCTTTATTTCAAAAGCTTCAGTTAAACAGTGTGCTTTGGGCTGTTTTAACACTTTTACTATTGTATGTGAAGCAATCCAGCAGCATTTCATTAACAGGAACTGGTTACAAAAGTAACTTCACCTCTTTAGAGACATGGGGGAAAAAACATGAGGTTCTTTATGAGACGGCAGTGAACAAGGTAACTATCACTACACTGAGCAACACATCAAGGAACAGGATGCTGAGTCTTCATCTAACTTTAATGCTTGGTAATAATATTAATTTCTTTAATAACACACACACACACACACACACACACACACACACACACACACACACACACACACACACACACACACACACAATCTATGATTTATCTATCTATATAGTACCAGTCAAAATTTTGGATTATGTGATGACAAATGGAAAAATAAGAAAATAGTGATATATATATATATATATTTTTTTATTCTTATTTTACTCAGGGGATCCTGAAATGGTCAACTTTTGACTGGTACTGTACTTTTATTAAGAATTTCAACAAAACTTAAACATATTCAACATTTGTGAATTTCTAAATAGAAATAGAAATGTCCTTTTTATGTGTTTCTACTCTGTTTGATCATCTCACTTTAATGCTTTGTAATAATATTAATTTCTTTAATAAAACACACACACACACACACACACACACACACACACACACACACACACACACACACACACACACAAGACAAATAATATATATTTAACTTGAAATTTCTAAATAGAAATAAGAATGACATCTTTATGTTTCTACTTTAGTTGATGCAAATTATAAAATTTATCATTTGTACAAGGTGATGGCATAATTTGACATCATCTCATATTTAAATTATTACTTATGAACAAATGTAAAAAATGTAAAATAAAAAAAATAAACAAACAAAGTAAAACAATGATGTGACAAATGATACATGTATATAAACCAGTCAGACAGTCAGTTGTTATTTTAATGCATTAATACAAACTAAAATGTGTTATTTTAATTTTAAAGAGGTCAGCCTTTTGCAACAGTTTTTGCAGGAACTGTATTGTAAAATAGATTTTCAAAATCGATCAAGTATCATGATGAAACCTCTCCTGAAGCCCATATAAGGAAAAAAAAGAGCAAAACGTATGTCCCTAGAGGAGAAGTTCCCTTAGATTTCAGTATAAAGCAGACAGTACAGAAGAGGAACTTAAAAGCTGTTGCACTAAGACTGTAACCAGTATAGGTTGTTAAACCCTACACAAAGAAAACAAAAATTGGACAAATTACTAAAACCTTACAGATAACATATTACAATTCAAGATCAAACTCAGTAAATCCAAGCAATGTGAGTGATAGAGAAAGTGACCTGCAATGAAATAAACTAATAATTAATCAGGGCCGAAATCTTATTAATCTAAAAGCATGACTTAAGTAATCTGTTTGCATGCTGAGTCTTCATCTAACTTTAATGCTTGGTAATAATATTAATTTCTTTAATCACACACACACACACACACACACACACACACACACACACACACACACACACACACACACACACACACACTGTTGGGCCCTTGAGCAAGGCCCTTAACCCTGTCTGCTGCAGGGGCGCTGTATCATGGCTGACCCTGTGTTCTGACCCCAGTTACACTGGGATATGCGAAGAAGGAATTTCACTGTGATTTAATGTATATGTGACAAAATAAAGGATTTACTTTACACCTATATAATTTCGTTTTCAATTTTGGATTATTAACACAATTTATAGTTTTTACACATAATTTTAATGAAATAATTCTTCTTTATTTTTTTCCCCTAGTCAGTGTTTTTTCAGCTTCTCTGTTGGCTGGTAAGTGTCATTTTCATTTGGATAACTTTGATTCACTCTCTGCATCAAGGGCATCAAACTCAAATTCTGCCCAGGCCTCATCAGCAATTCATAAACCTTTATTTCGTAAACTACACATATTAAACATGCATATAACAGTTCCACAAACAGCGTAACAGAGTTGTCAACAGAGTATGATTTATTTTTTAACCAGTTATTTGGTTCCACCAACATGTATCCTTCTGCTACAGTAATCAGTCAACAGTTATTGTAATTGACAGAGGTGGTAGAAGGTTTGCAATCTATGTAGGCAAAAAAATAGGAGAATAAACCATGGAGGTGGTGGTTTTTTTATTTTTTATTTCCATTTATTCCGCTTTAGAATATCAGCTAACACACATTCCGGGGTTAAACAGTCCTTTCAAGAATCCAAATAACTTTAAATAAAAAGATAGTTTGCTACTGTGGCAAGAAATTTTAATTTAGCATTACAAGGTTTTTCTACTTTGTCATAAAATATATATAATTGTCTTTCAAACTCCAATCCTCTTTCCTTCTCCCTCTCTTTAACTCCTTCTCCTTACCTCTAAACAGTTGCCCTCCCAGGGAGAGAATTCTCTTGACCTCGTTTTCTGAGGTTCCCCTTCCCCAGGCACAGATATCTACTACTATTCCTCTTCATGAATCTGATCATTACCTGGTATCCTTCACCATCACCCTTCCTATTCTGTCTAACTTAAATTTCTCTTTTAACTGCAAAAACCTTCACTCTGTGTCTCCTTCCTCTGTGTCTTCATCCACCCATTCATCCCTCCCAGACCCAGACTCCTTTTCCTCTCTACCCCTAGAGACTGCGACTGAGCTTTCCTCTTCTCTCCTCATCCATGGATCCCCTATGCCCTCTGTCATCTAAACCAAGGAAGGCTTCTTGTCCTGCTTCTTGGCTATCCAATGTATTGCACAACAACAGGAGAGAATCAAGTACTGTAGAGAGAAGATTGAAGAAATCGCAGCTTGATGCAGATCTTGTCTCTTACCGGACTCTTCTCTCCAAATTCTTATGTGACGTGACTTCTGCCAGAACTGCCTTCTACAGGGAAAAGCCTTAGCACATGATTCTGGCAATTTCCACAATATCTTCTCCTCACTACTCAACCCACCGGCTCCTTCTCTCCTTTCTCTTCGATTCTCCATCCTATCATCTGATGAGATTCAGCAGATCATCTTGTCATCCAAGCCCACCAAGTATTCATTAGACCCAATCCCTTCCACAATGCTCCAGGCCATCTCAAGAGACCTTGTTACCTTCACCACAACCATCATCAACCATTGCATGTTATCTGGTCATGTTTCTGTTGCATTTATGGAGGCCAAGGTTATTCCCATCCTCAAGAAATCTACTGCCTGAATCCAGTAGAAGTTAACAACTATCGGCTGGTATCGCTTCTCTCTTTTATTTCCCAAATTCTTGAAAGGACTGTTTATAACCAAATGTCATTTATCTCTCACAGAACAACCTTAATGATCCCAACCAATCCGGATTCAAAGTGGCACATTCCACAGAGACCGCCCGTCTGTCAGTCACTGAGAAGCTTCATGCTAACTAAATTATCTGTCCTTAATCTCCTGGACCTGTCATCTTCTTTTGACACAGTGAATCATAAGATCCTATCATCTATTCTTACAAGCCTACAAGCCTTGGAATCTGTGGAATAGCTTGTGCAATGGTTTGCTTCTTACCTAGAAGATTACCATTATTATGCAGATGACACACACCTTGTTGTCTCCTTTCCTCCCTTAGACACTCAGGTTCCCACCCGGATCCCAACATGTCTGGCAGACATCTCATCCTGAATGGCAGCTCATCAGCTGAAGCTCAATCTGAGTAAAACCGAGCTGCTGTTCATCTCTGGTGATTCATCCCCTGGTCAAAACCTTGTGATATCCCTGGACAACAATCAGCCACTGCCCACAATCTTGGGGTAACTGTGGACATCCTCCTGTCTTTTCTTCCACACCATTTCTAGGCCCCGTTTCACTGGCTTCCTGTAGCTGCCCGCATTAAATTTAAAACCCTGATGCTTGCCTATAAAGCTAAAAATGGCCCAGCACCCACTTTCCTCTCAGCTCTAATCACACCACGCACTGCAAATCTTGTTAAACTTTTACAATTCACATGTTTGTCTGTCTGTCTATATGTTTGTATGTCTGTCTATTCTAATTTGTCACTTTTTCTAATTTGTTAATGAAATCTTGCCAGTCCTATGTTATTTGCCTGAAGTTAAATCTGCACCATAATTGAAATCAAAATCTTGAGTAGAAGGGACGTTATGAGCAGTTTTGTACCAGCTTTTTTTTGGATGATTGTAGCATATCATTATTTCGAGCATATATATTTGGAGTAGGCATTACTGCCTAATGGCTAGATGTAAATCAATCACAAGAGGAAACTGGTTCTCATTCAGACCTTGCAAGGAATACAAGACCAAAAATGACCTCTGCTGCAGAGGAGAAGTTAATTTAGGGTTACCAGCCTCATAAATCAACCACTTAACAAACTGCTCCTCAGATTAGAGTCATTATGGAGGCTTTACAGAGCTGTTAATTTTTTTTTACCTTTGTTATTTGTAAATGTCTTTTTAACATATTTGATATTAACTTTTTCCCAGGTTAGTAATCTGTGCTCTTAATTAAAAAATTCATGCACATTATTATTAAACGATGAGCATAAATTAAACAATCTGTGCTCACCATTTAGTTATCTGTGTGCATGTTCCCCCCCCCCCCCCCATGATACTTCCCTCACTTACAATTTAAGAAAGAAAGAAGGTAAACAAATATATAAATAAAACCTTGTAGAGCTAAATATTTTATAAAACCTGGAAAATGCAATTTTTGTATATTGCTTCATGTAGTAATTTAACTTTGATATACTGTACTCATTTTTTTTCATGAGATAATTTATCAAGTGTAAATAAAGTTCATCATTTTTTATGTAAATGCTTATGATTCATATATTTTTTAGAAAGATTAAAGAGTGATTGAAATTGATTTATATTAGTTAAAGTCCTGTAAATTCATTAATTCATATGAACAATTTGCTGTTTGGCGCTTAGATGGCGCTAACATACGACTCGCTGGTGGCGCTCGCTCCTGTACTGGTAGAGTAGAAGTCTACCATAATAACCAGTGGGGAACAGTGTGTCATGATAACTGGGACATGAAAGATGCACAGGTGGTGTGTAGAGAGCTTGGATGTGGTGATGCTACTACAGCCACGCAAAGTGCCCACTTTGGTCAGGGAAGTGGCCCAATATGGATGGATGAGGTTGGGTGTTTTGGAAATGAAAGCACCATCACACGGTGCTCTCATAGCGGATTTGGATCACACAACTGCAACCATGGTAAAGATGCTGGTGTTATTTGCTCAGGTACAGCAAATTTTAATACTTAAATAACAAAATTTACCAATTGCTCAGGCACCACAAACTATGTTAAGACCTTGTATTGACTGTGATTATATTTACATTGCATTGCATATAATGCATTTTAAATTTAATATTTATAGTCACATTTAACATTATATAGAAATATAATATAAAATATAGAGATATTGCTGATATGCTGCTATGGAAACCAGTTGGCTCCTTACAGAATACTTATCAGCACTGCAGTATATTAACAAATACAGGTTTTTCATTGGCGTATGTAGAAGGACCATGTCGAGAGTCATTACCATAGAAATTATTTTACATTATTTTAATTGTAGCTTTCTAGCACATAATTCATTGTTTGTCCATGACTCAGTTTGTTTGTTTGAAATAAACATATTCAATATTCTTTAGCATACATGGGTGGAAAATAGGGTTGTTGAAAGTTTCCTCAAATGGTTTTGCTTTTAATATTATTTCTCTTTATATCTACATCAAAATAATTACTAAAACCTAACCTTCTCCCTTTTCATATAATAAATCAGGTTGTCATGAAATCAGGCTGGTGAATGGTTCAAGTAATTGCTGCGGACGAGTGGAGATCAAGTATAATAGCCAGTGGGGAACAGTGTGTGACGATGCCTGGGACTTAAAGGATGCAGAGGTGGTGTGTCGACAGCTTGGATGTGGTAAAGCAGTCAGCGCTCCTCATAATGCCCACTTTGGTCAGGGAAATGAAGCAATCTGGCTGGATGATGTTCAGTGTAATGGAACTGAGAGCTACATAGATCAGTGCTCACACAGAGGATTTGGAGTACATAACTGTGGACATCATGAAGATGCTGGAGTTATTTGCTCGAGTAAGTTGTTACTGGTTGTTGCAGCAAAGTCTGTAGAAAATGCATACATTTAAGATGGAATTCAATTATTTTTTTTTTCATAAGATTTGCAGACTCCCACACTGACCCGGATCAGCCCAAACTTTGTGGTCTCACCTGGAGAAGTCCTACAGTTCAGATGTTCCACACCCAGCCCAACATGCATCTCTGTAGACTTCAGCTTATATAAAACTGGGACATTAATAAAGAAGCAAACTGCAGAAACTACAACAACATTTAATCTGACTGTAGATGAATCACATCAGGGCCTGTACACCTGTGACTACACATACAGGGAAATTAACTCCACATCATCCAGGAGCAGCTTCATTATAATCATTGTGGGTAAGTGACATGAATATTTTTTGCCAGTACCAGAAAATATTTTAAGCTCTGACAGCAGTCTAGTGGAACACTGACATGCATTTATACTTGAAGTTCCTGATATTATGTGCCTGTTGTTTTTAGTGAACTTGCAGCAACCCAGTATCTCCTTCAGTGCTGCTGATGGATGGTTGTCCTGGGGGCTTTGAAATAATTAGGGGCTACGGTTTTTCCGTCATCTGCTCCACTTTGTGAACCTCACTATTATTTCACAAAATAATGATAATAGCTGATAAAACCCAAAAAAGATGGAGGCTCAGTGGGCAGAGGCCAATTAGTTACAATTATAGCTAACATCTGGATTAGTACACAGTAAAAAATGCTGGTTTATTTTTACTACCCAAACGCTACATTGGTGTTGGAGTGACAGCTGGACTGCTTCTCATTTTAGTTCCAATCATCATTTGCTTAGTGAAGAAAATGAGAAGTCAGAACTTTCAGACAGAGAAAAAGAAAACACCAGGAACTTGAGGACATAGACTACAAGAGGGATCTTTAACCAACGGCATGGCACACTGTTGCATTAACTTTTTATAGAGTTCAACATCTCACTTCAGGTAGCCAAAAGAGTGACTAGCCAACCGATTAGCCTGTAAGCCTCAATCTTTAATACAGTTTAATGCGTTCCTGACCTCACGACTGAAGGATCTGCTGAACATGCCTGCTGCCGACACCATGGGCCCAGTATCTATTAAACAAGGCACCAAAATTCGACATATGAGCGATTTACATGTGGAATAGATGTAAAAGAAAACAAATTCCTTGTGTTCAAATACTTGATCAAAAAATCAGTTTCTAATCAGTATTTATACATACAGGCGCTCACACATGTCCATGTGGAAATATTGGCGACTTTGGCTTCTTTTCCAGCTCCAGTGAAATGCTTTCTTTTAATACTGCCCTCCTGGCTGAGTGTAATAATACATACAGTAACATAGTACTTAACATAGTACATAGTATTTTAAATGTACTAATACATAAGACAGTCCTTTTTAAAAAAATATATATATATTTTACACATCAGCTTGAATCCTGGTTCAATGTCAGTTTATTGTGGAGGGAAATTTCACATGTTCCCCAAGACAATTTCACCCACGTGTGTTTGCAGGTTAATGTCTAAAAAGGTTTAAACACTGATTTCTCTTTCAGGATCTCTGGCTTTCTACATTGGTGTTGGAGTGACAGCTGGACTGCTTCTCATTTTAGTTCCAGTCATCGTTTGCTTGGTGAAGAAAAGGAGAAGCCAGAACTTTCAGACAGAGGAAAAGAAAACACAGTGTGAGTTGCAAAAGTTGCATAAAATTTAACTATAACAAATAACATCTATTTAAAAACAGAAATAATAATCTTATTTTACACCACGCAGCTGGTGCAGTGGTAAATATATTTTTCTTCCTTTAACAGAAGTTCTCACAGGTTTTTATTTCCATCTTATTTATTCTTGTTTCTCTAGTTATAACCCAAAGATTGACTTATAACGTGGAAACTCCATATAAATATTTACAACCCAAATTCCAGAAAAGTTAGGGCATTTTTTTAATGTTAATAAATTGAAAACTAAAATACTTTTTAAATCACATGAGCCAATATTTGATTCACAATACAAAATAAAAAACATAAGAAATGTACAATATTATGCAGAAGATTTCCAATTTGATGCCTGCTACAGGTCTCGAAAAAGTTTGTGCTTGTCTTTGACGCATCCTTCATTTAAAGATGCGCCAAACGTTCTCTACACTGAAAAGATCTGGTCTGCAGACAGGCCAATTCAGCACACAGGCTCTTCTACTACGAAGCCATGCTGTTGTAATAGCTGCAGTATGTGGTTTTACCTGGTCCTGCTGAAATACACAAGGCCTTCCCAGAGATAAACGCTGACTAAAGCCTTTATATGCCCTTTAGCATTCACAGTGCCTTGCAGAACATGCAAGCTGCCCATATCGTATGCACTCATGCACCCACATACCATCAGAGATGACCTGAACGCTGATAAAACGCTGGAAGGTCTCCCTCCATTTTAGCCTGGAGGACACGGCGTCCATGATTTCCATCAAGAATGTCAAATTTGAACTCGTCTGACAATGGAACACTTTTCCACTTTGAAACAGTCCATTTTAAATGAGCTTTAGCTCAAAGGACGCAACAGAGATTTTTGCGTGATAGAGATTTAGTTGGCGTCTGCAGATGACACGGTGGACTGTGTTCATCGACAGAGGTTTCAGGAAGTATTCCTGGGTGCATTTAGTAATGTCAATGACACAATTGTGCCGATGAGTGATGCAATGTCATCTAAGTGCCCGAAGACCACGGCATCCAACAAGGGTCTTCAGCCTCATCTCTTACGCACAAAGATTTCTTGAGGTTCTCTGGATCTTTTGATGATGTTATGTACTGTAGATTATGAGATTTGCAAAGCTTTTGCAATTTGCTGTTGAGGAACGTTGTTTTTAAAGTATTCCACAATCTCTGCCCATCTTTACTTCTAAGTTAAGTTTAAGTTAAGCCTTTATTTGTCACATATACATTACAGCACAGTGAAATTCCTTCTTCGCATATCCCAGCGTAACTGGGGTCAGAGCGCAGGGTCAGCCATGATACAGCGCCCCTGGAGCAGACAGGGTTAAGGGCCTTGCTTAAGGGCCCAACAATGGCGACCTGGCTGAGCTGGGAATCAAACCGCCGATCCTCCGATCAGTGACTCTGCCTCTGTAAGACATCCCTTTTATAGCTAATCATGTTACAGACCTGATGCTAGATGTTGTTGCCACCATCCCAACTTTTTTGAGACCTGTAGCAGGCAACACATTTTAAATGAGGACGTTTAATGGATACAATTTCTCAGTTTAAACATTTGTTCTAGAGATGTTCTCTGTGTTCTATTGAGAATAAAATATTGGCTCATGTGAAGGTCTTTTAATTTTCTTTTCCGGAATCTGGGTTGTATGTATGTATGTATGTATTATTTTTTATAATTTGTGTTGGTGACATAGTGAAAGCTTCTGCAAGGTCATGTTCCTTTAGTATTGCTAGAAAGAGTCTCCAGTGTCATCACTTTTAAAAAGTGCAGAGAAACATTGTGCAGTTTCTCAGTTACATTTTGTTACAGTTTATATATATATATAATTTCAAGAAAGAAAAAGCGAGAGGCTGGGGGTTAATATATGTTTATAACTGCTTCGACATAATTGATAACAGAAATGATTTTGTTCTGTGGAGCCTTTGCACAGCAAGTATTTATACTTAGATAAAATATAATAAATTACACATTTCTGAGACAAAAGAGCACGTAGGTCGTAATGAACATTCGTTGATTATTAATTTCCCATAACAATACAACATAGGCTGTTTTAATTATTTATTGCATTTTGTTGTTGTTGTTGTTGTTATTGCATTGTTGTTTTTAAAATAGAACTTAAACAAATCAAAAATAAAATATGAAACTAATGTGTAAACCTGTGGATATTTTGATACAATTAAATTTTAGGTGCCAAAAACACATATCAGAGTCCCCAAGAAGAGACTGGGACAGATGATGAAGCTGATTATGAAAACGCAGAAATCTTCTACCAGAAGAAGGATTCAGAGGACTCGGATAATGACTATGTTAATGTTGATGCTAATAAACACAGAGATGGCATGGACAATGACTATGAGGATGTAGATATTTATGAAAACTTTTGAAAAACAATCCAGAAATGATAACATGGTTAGAATGGATAGTTTTATATTGTTAAGATATAATTGTAAATGATAGTTTGTGTAATTTGCACGGACTTCATAAACAGCTTGATCATTACTCATTAGTCTTAACTAAAGGATGCTTCACTCAAAAGAAGCCCCCGAATAATCTGTAATAACTCTTGCTTTGATTAAGAAATCTGATCCAACAAAATATGCTATATACCTTGACGTATGTGTAATCAACTGCATTATTTTCTGTGCTGGAAGTGACCTCTGTTTTCTGCCAGACAGATTTTAATGTGGCACTTCATGTTCCTGAACATATTGGCAAGGATATCGGAGGAAATACCAGCAATTTTACGTTGGATGTATTTCTTCAAATCTTACACAGTGAGAGACTTATTCCAATAGACTTTTCCTTTGAGCAGATTCCAAAAGAAGAAGTCTGGTGGTGTCAGATCTGGCGACTGTGGCGGCCAAAGCCCATTTGCAATTATCCCGCTGCCGAAGGAAGATTTTCTTCGATGCTCCTTGTCAATGTGTGACAAGTTCCTCCGAACTCACGATCATCCCAGCATGTTCGAAGCTTCACATGTTCGGCATGTTCGGAGCACATTGTTGCCGTTTCTTTCAGGTCGCTTCATCCTAGCGAGAGTTATTACAGAATATTCAGGGCCTCGTTCGAATATTCTGTAATAACCTCTTTTCTTATCTGTTTAATAAAACTTTTCTTACATGTTCTTACTTGTTAAATTCACATTTATCTTACTACTGATGATATCAAACAATTATCTTAACATGAAATTCCTTATTGCAAAACACATTTTCCCATATAAAATAATGTAAATGCAGATAATCCGTTCCAGCCACCCAAAAATATTAAAAACATTACCAATTTCCTACACTATAATCATATTTTTGCATCTAAAAACTATTAACACATTTAAAAAACGATACAAATAAAAGAAATAAACAGATGTTAAACTTCACTTAACTTTAATTCATGATTCCTCTTGGCACCGGCTGCTTTAATAAAGCAAAGAGAAAGTGGCTCCCTTTTCTTCTTGCTGCTGTCCATGCTAACATTCTTAGGACCTGTGGTACTACTGTATGTCTTCACTAAATCTTGCACAAAAAAAAAAAAGAAATAAAAAAAAAAAGAAAAAGAAAAACAAATGTAAACTCGGTTTTCTTGGTTTTCCACTTATATTAACAAGTTGTATGCACAAGTATATGCAACCAGATACACAAGTCGAAGTGTGTGTAACCAGCTCTGATGTTCGTATGTCACAAATGCTGAGACAAATTTCAGTTGGTAATGTGAACATTTCATGAAGGGGCATTTATGAGATACCATATATAAAATATAACATTTACGTACATAATGTCTATGTGACTATATACAGTATATATTATATAATATACATTACAACAGGCACTTGTTTTAAAAATGGAATTAAGATTGAATTTTTTACACACATTTAGCACTTGCAGCGTTTTGTTAATGATTTATTTATTAATGTTTTACAATAAGTCTGTTTAATTCAACATATATTCTCCATTATATTTCTATACTATTTGATCATTTTTATAAAATATCATATTGGGATTTTGTGAATTTTAAATAAATGGAAATTTATATTTTTATAAAATGGCCAGTGACTAAATACAACAGAACACAAAGTTCTCAATTTGCTATTTTCTGCTAATTTTACACCTTGCTGCCAGTTGCACTATGCTATTCTTTTTATTTATTTTTGCTATATACATTATCTTATAATTCCGTGTATTGTATACTATACATACTGTTTACAGTGGATATTTTACAATATGAAATATATTTTAAATATATTAAAAGGGATTTACAGGTGTGCACACATTTTTATAATTGATCCCGTGGCTATAGTTAGAACTAACCAACCACATTCAAATTTATGTTCAAAAGTAATTAAAACCGTGATTCTGAACCCCAAATAAAGATTTGCCTTTTGCACATTTATATTTATTTTCATTTTATATTTCAAACAACTTAAAATGAGTAATTTATTATTGTAGTTCAGTATTTTAGCTTAAATTTTAAATAGCAAATAGAAGAAATTCCATTTTATGAACCCTGTGTTTCTGCCAGGAGTGGCTTCGACGTTGTTCCTGGAGCTGATCCCTGTCACTCTAGTCAAAATGTTTGTGCTTTTTGCAAGCCTTCCACAAGCTGCTCTCTGCAAGGCTTTGATAAGGATAGGCACCTAATCTATTTCAGATTGGAGACACGTGTACAAGCAGCAACCCACCAACTAGGTACATGTAGCACTTTCCTTATGAATATTCATACCTGCCCAAAGCAGCTTGTCCTGTTGGACTGCACAGTGTATTTGGATTAGGGTAGAAATCCAAAGTGAATCACCTCCGTCTGTTCAACTCACCTGATAGTCGTCTCCTAGGGTTGGGGTTGGGGTTGGGGTTAGGGTTGGGGTTAGGGTTGGGGTTAGGGTTTGCTTCTCATCTTAGTTCCAGTCATCATTTGCATTGTGAAGTCACATAAAAGATGTAAATGTCAGATGCACAAAACAAAATGATTTTTACATTCATAAAATCACTTGCTGAAAATTCAATTTAACTAAACATGTTAACACCACAATGAGGTGAATTTTTAATTATAGCAGCAGCTCTGATAGCAGTGTCACTAGAAAATAATTTCGAAAAAAACAATCTTGTTTAAATACATTATGGGTGGCTTGTTTTTTTTAAATCCTTTGGCCTTTTCTTGCAGACACTCTGTTTTGGGGTTTATTGAATGTGTTACACAGTTCTTTCGAATTGCTAGACAGAACAACAAAAAGAACACTAATATTAATCTTTATGATTAGAAGGATTCAACTTTATTGTCATTGTGCAAAAGTACATGTACAGAGCCAATGAAATGCACTAAGCATCTATTCAGAAGTGCATAAATAGCCCTTAAATAATAATGTGTTATAACATGCAGTGAAAAGATGTGTCTAAAAGAAACAAAAAAGTAACATAATGTGGCAGGGTAAATGTTTGTTTTTATTTGTGGACTTGGTTGGGGTATGGTTATCCAATTAATGAGGGGAATGCAGTCTATTTAAGGACTCTTATTTTGATGCGTGGGCATTTGTCTTGTGGTTTCTGGGTTCACCTCAACCTGGCGTGTCCCTTCCCATTCCTGATTTGTGTTCAGGTATGATTGAATTCGGTTGATGGTGTAACTATGTGAATAGCTTGGGGCTAATTTGCTCTATTTATAATTTAACTATAGTGGAGTCAGTGGGCGAGTCAAGTGGAATATTTGTAGCGGAGTGCACCTTCAGGTATACAGATATTCATAATAAACTTTTTAAAAAAATTTATTTTCATGAATAAAATTCCTTCTGTAGCAAGTATATTCAATGGATTGTTTATAGTTACGGCGCCATGTTAAGGTGAGAAGGCCGGCCGGTAGATCGAGTTGCGGCCCTTGCTGTGAGTAATCATACAGCCTCATGTAGGGTGTTTAACCCGAGTGGTTGTTTTTGTGTATTATGTTGTGATGTTGAAAGTGTTTGTGTTATTTATTTTCTGGCTGTGTTAATGTGATGTGTTTATGCACCGGTATCTGTTGTATATAGGACAGTGAGAAGACTTGAGTGTCTCAGCCCATATACTATTGAGTCTGTGAAACTGTGTAGTTTATTTATTTTCTTTCTTTTTTTTGTCTGATTATGGTTTAGTGTGTATTGTGTCGCCATCATTTGTTATCTTGTGTGGGTGTGTGTGTGGGTGTGTGTGTGGGTGTGTGTGTGGGTGTGTGGGTGTGTGGGTGTGTGTGGGTGTGTGTGGGTGTGTGTGTGTGTGTGTGTGTGTGTGTGTGGTTTTTTTTTCTTTACTTTTCATTAGGAGCCAGGCCTGGTGTAGAACAGGGGAGGCGGGCTGCATTCGTTTGGGTGTGTGCTTCACCGAGTGCAGATGTGCCAACACAATTTCCTTGCCGTGGGTGACTGGCATTTGATTTGATGTGAATTTGGGGTGGGTTTTGGATGATTCCCGGAGCTGCAGCCGGCCTGCTCTGTTCCTGCTAGCCTCTGGCCCCAGAGGGGTATTTTTATAAAATAATTTATTTTTTATTTGGATGAGAACATTTTATAGTTGGCCTTTTTTAATAATAAAATATATATTTTGTATTGGTACCCACGGCTCATTTGATTTTTATTCTTGCCTTCGATTAGTAGAACTTACCTGTGTGTCTTTATTGGGAGTATTTCCCTGGCGCCCCACCAGGCTGGCGTAGTCGGTTTAAATTCTTTTGTACCTTCCTGTTCCTTTGGGATGTAGGAGTGCCACAATAATGTACGAGTTCTGAATGATACTATAAGTACAGAATAAATACAGGTGTGTTTATAACTCTGGTGGCCAGGTTATGAAAACATCTTGTTTTCTCTTACGTTTTGTTATACAGTACTATATTTACATACTATATTTGTATAGGAACACTGTGAGAACTTGTTTTTGTTCAATAAAAGTAAGATCCACTTGTGTACGCTGTAGGAAGGTCCCAAGGAAACCTTAAGACGAATGTAAGAACTTTTAGGCCCCTGTATGAGAGAAAAGTCAACTTTTATTCTCAATTGTTACCACACACACACACACACACACACACACAAACAAAAAGGTCTGGATCATGGCTGTTGAGAGGCGTATACTTTTGCACTTTTACTCACATCAGACCATTGTACCGGTCGGCGCTGCACTGTCTATAATTTTTCCTATTGTCCTGCACGTTGTCTTTTGTACATCTGATATTGTTTTGCACAGACTTGCATTTTTGCATTTCATGTAATTTTGTGTCGTTTGTTTAGTTCTGTGTTGTTTCACTGTAACCACAGTGCTTTTATTTCAAGAGCTCCTTCCACCTTTTCACCGCTTTGTTTTTCGTCCCCTGGTAACATACTTCTTCTGTCACTTATAACTGCTACGTCTATCAGTGTGTATATATTATATATCCTAACATAATTTAACACATGGGGAGATTTTGGAGATGATCATCTTAAAACCCAGTCATGTAGGGTACTGTACTGTATATCTTTTGGAAGAATCCATCAACTCTTCACTATTCACTACAACTCCAATAAAACTCTTCTAGCATGTTTTTTTTTTTTCGTCACCCTTCCGTTGATACATTAGCTAAAAGGAAGTGCCAAGAGGAAGTGGGCATTTTTGACACTTCAGAAACTCTCTTCATTTTAATAGCTTTCATAAAAAATCGTGCTTTGGGCTGCTTTTCACATTTTTAGTATTGTATGTGAAGCAAAGAAGTTTTATGCTTTCAGCATTTCATTAACAGGAACTGGTTACAAAATTTAACTCCACCTCTTCAGATGCATGAGAAAAAACCATCAGCCATCATGTCCTTATGAGAGTTTCATGATGAGATAACAACAGCAGTGAACTATTGGCTATTATCACCAAACTAAACAACACCTCCTGGAACAGGATGCTGAGCCTTCATCTCACTTTAATGCTTGGTAATAATATTCATTTCTTCATATTAATACATCTATCTATCTATCTATCTATCTATCTATCTATCTATCTATCTATCTATCTATCTATCTATCTATCTATCTATCTATCTATCTATCTATCTATCTGTCTATCTATCTGTCTGTCTATCTGTCTATCTAAATTGTGATCACATCAAATTTTACTCAGAGGATCCTAAAATTGTCAAATTTTGACTGGTAATGTATTGATAAATATTTACATACAAATCTTATTTTTATTCAAAATTTCAACAAAACACAAAAATGATCAACATTGTGTGAAATGTAAAAGTTTCTAGATAGAAATAGGAATGCCCTCTTTATGTGTTTTTACTCGATTATTACATTAACTGATGTAATAATTTTACATATAATTCCATGTTTTTATTATTAAAGATAAAGAAAAGTAAATAAAAATGTAACTAAAAAAAGATGACAAATTGTGTGTAATGTCTAGCGCGCACACACACCACAGTTAAAACGTTTTTTCCATGCCCTTTTGCACCTTTTCTAATCTTATTTTGAGATGGCTACGAGTTTCTAATCTCTTTCACTTCATGTTTGAGGAATTGCTGATTTCAGTATAAAGCTGTCAGTACTGAAGAGGAACTTAAAAAGTGTTGCACCAAGACAGTTACTGTTATGTTTTTTTTTAGTTTGGGTGGTATCATAGATAAACAAACAAACTAACTAACAAACAAACAAATGACTAATTCTTAAAGATGCCTCAAGGTTGTGTTTAGAGCCCAAGGCATATCAACATATTATTTTGATCTTGGATTGTAATATCGCTCAATCTGCATTTGAGCGTTAGAGAGAGTGAGGTGCAATAGGATGAATGAATAATTTATCTGGGCCGAAATCCTAATCTGAGACCATGAATAAAGCAATCTGTGGGCATGGTTTAGCAATCCATGCTTTTGATTTAGTAATAGTTCGCTTGGTTGGTTTTGTTTTTTTAGGCATGACATCACCCAGATTCCAAACTTACAGTATGTGTTTCTCCTATTTTGTATTAGCATGTTTTTATTTTTAGAGGGAACAGTACCAACACAGGTCCATATACAAAAGCAGCAAGGCAATGAACAGCATACAGGCGGCAAATTTCCAACAAACTAATCACACACACACACACACACACACACACACACACACACACACACACACACACATATATATATATACACACACACACACACACACACATATATATATATATATGTACACACACACACACACACACACACACACACACACACACACACACACACACACACACAGTTTTAACAGCATTGTGTAACAGAAGCACAAAGCTTTTGCTCCTCCAAACTGGATCACTGATGTGTTTAATTTCTTTACTAGAACTGCAAAGGTGAATTAAAGCTCAAGTGGCAATAAACAATTAAAACATTTTCATATAAAAGCCTTGCTGGTGTGTTAACTGTGTATTTGTGTTTATGGATATGACGGGTACAAGGAAAAGTGTCATTACTTTTTTAAAGGGTAAATTTTTTACCAGAATACTGAAATGGGGTTGAAAAAATGAACAACTCTCAAATTATGTTATGTTGTTATTTTGGTCATAGAAACCAGAAACAGGAAGAAAAAGACATGATAATTTATATCTGTGCTATTTCTTTGCCTATGTGACACATTTTCTTCTCCATCATGTTTGGCTCGTTGGTTACAATGAACTACAATACAATTCTTCATGCTGCCCATTTTGAGCTGATAAAAAGTACATGTCACTCTGTACTGCACATTGTTAAATAATGTATTAAATAAAGAGCAAAACGAATAATGGTTAAACTGCTCTGAGCTTTAAGGACTATGGTAACACTGGTGTTTAAGTTGTCACTAATATGTAGGCACAATATAATATTAACACAGCAATGAGTTTTTACACCATGATTTTAATGAAATGATTCTTTATTTTCTCCCCTAGCCGGTGTTCTTGCAGCTTCTCTGTTGGCTGGTAAGTGCAATTTCAATAACTTTGGTTTAACTTTGATCAGGTGCATCAAACTTGAATTCTGCCCAGGAATTTCACAAACTTTGTCATAAACTACAGCTGTTAAAGATGCGGTACATAAGACAAGTCGAAATTAGTCAATTAAGTAATATCACAGACCTTGACATGATGTGTCTTTCATACAGCAGTTCCACAAGCACCATATACAGGATTATCAACAGATTATGAATTGTTTGATTATTTAACCAATTATTTTGCTCCTCCAACACATAACCTTCTGCAACCTTCTGGTGGAACTCACTAATCGCGAGTGCAGGAGCTGCTGACTGACAGTTTGAGAGTTAATCACAGAGAGCTGGTGTAACTAACAGGGGTGAAATTAGTTAAAAATATTTTACTCAAATTATGTAGATCTCTGCCTGAAGTTTAAACTGCAACATTAGTAAAGTTAAAATGTTGAGTAAAAGTGATGTTATGAACAGTTATGTGTGGGATTTAATAATCTACTTTAAAATAAGCTACTAATGCGCTACTGTCGCAATGTAAACAATTACATGGATAGATGTCTAATTAGAAAAGGTCTGCGTTTGTGCGTGTGTGTGTGTGTACAGTATGTGTGTATGAGTGTGTGCGGGCCTGAGTGTTAACATTTGTGATGTGTACGTGTGTAAAATAGGCCGCAGATGCTGCAAAAAACAAACAAACATGATGTTCCTCAATGTGATGTCACTGAACGTGATGTCACTTGTGTATGTGTGTGATGTGTGAGTGTGTGCATGCATGTTTGCATGCATGTGTGTGCGATTGCGTGTGTGTGTGTGTGTGTGTGTGTGTGTGTGTGTGTGTGTGTGTGTGTGTGTGTGTGTGTGTGTGTGTGTGTGTGTGTGTGTGTATATGTTTATGTGTGGGTGGGTGTGTGAGAGAGAGTGTTAACATGTGTAATGTCTGAGTCACATGTCACATACATTTTACAGATGACCTTATCCATAGCAACATTTTTATCTCATTATATATCTGTGCAGTTGAGGTTTAAGGGCCTGGCTCAAGGGCCCAAAAATGGCAACTTGGTGTCAGGGGGTTTGAACCTGGGACCTTCTGAACCATAGTTCAATGCCTTAAAAACAGAGCTACCCCCGACCCTTGTGTGTTAACATTTGTGATGTGTGTGTGTGTGTAGAATAGGCTGCAGATGCTGGGGGGAAAAAAAGCATCACACCATGATGAGGTTCGTGTGTGTGATAAAATAACTGACTTCCTGTTGAGTGGGGCCCATGACATGAAGTTTGAAAGTTGTTCAACCTTTTTTGAGCATGTTAAGACACCCGCAAGAAGCCCAGAAGAGTGGAAAAAAAAGAATCCTTAGATAAACAAGAGGGTCCTTGTCACGAACCGGTACGTCTTGCAGTTCGGGGAGGTGTTAGTGCCGTGGGCAGAGAAAGCAAGCATAAGTGCAGAGGGGTTGTTTTTTTAAACACAAGTCTTTAATTTAACAAAAAAGGAACGAACTAAACATACTTGGACTCTGAACAGAACACACATGCACAGTCTCTTTTAGCAGTCCACATGATTGCAAGCATTTCAGACCAATAAGCATTTCAGAAGGCTTAGGACTGACACGAAGGCTTAGGACTGACACGAAGGCTTAGGACTGACACGAAGGCTTAGGACTGACACGAAGGCTTAGGACTGACACGAAGGCTTAGGACTGACACGAAGGCTTAGGACTGACACGGAGACACGGGACTGCACGACTAGGGACTGCAAGACTAGGGACTGCACGGGACGGGAAGACTAGGGACTGCACGGGACGGGAAGACTAGGGACTGCACGGGACGGGAAGACTAGGGACTGCATTGGACGGGAAGACTAGGGACTGCATGGGACGGGAAGACTAGGGACTGCACGGGACGGGAAGACTAGGGACTGCACGGGACGGGAAGACTAGGGACTGCACGGGACGGGAAGACTAGGGACTGCACGGGACGGGAAGACTAGGGACTGCACGGGAACACTCCCACACACTAGAGGCCAGGGGCCCATCCTAGGGACTAAGGGAGCACACAGGAAGCACGGGGAGCACAGGAAGTGTGGGGATCACACAGGAAACTAGGGAAGACCCACTGGAGGCTTCGGAAACTCACCAAAAACACACTACACAGTACACATACAAATTCACAAAATAAACCTAAAACCACACTTACACAATACTTAAACCACAGAACAAAACAGAGCCCAAGTAAAGTAACATAAGTAAAATAAAACGTAACAGAATCAAACCAAAAGACACGCCCACTGACAAGATTAATGCTCGACCCAGTTTCCCAGAACATCCAGCTATTTATAACAATACTAATGAGCCGCCTCAGTTCAGGTGAGCTCCAGCATCACCTGACCGAGGTGGCTTCTGGGAAACTGAGTGCGCACAGTGACCTCTGGTGGTAGTCCCTTACAGTCCTGAGCACCCTATAGTGCTTGGGCCATAAATATAATTGCAAGCAACGATGAACGGGCCCAAGCACCCTGTGCCATCGCTTCCCGGGCGCATCGCACAACCTGTGTGTTATTTAATCGTGTTAAGACCTACAAAAACATCGCCGTCCGGGTGCACGGCACAACTTGCACACGTCACACACTATACAGGGCGAATGTTAGTTTTGGCTCTAAATATTTGTTGAGTGAGTTATTTAGTTCGTCTAAGTGATGTGTGTGTGTGTGTGTGTGTGTGTGTGTGTGTGTGTGTGTGTGTGTGTGTATCAGTCCAGTCCCTTTGTGTTGAGGAGATTATAGATTATAGAGTGATTGAAATTGATTTATATTAGTTAAAGTTCTGTAAATTTATTAATTAATATGAACATTTTGCTGTTTGTCTTAGATGGCGCTAACATACGACTCGTTGGTGGCAGTAACTCCTGCTCTGGTAGAGTGGAAGTCTATTATAATAGCCAGTGGGGGACAGTGTGTGATGATGACTGGGACCTGAATGATGCACAGGTGGTGTGTAGACAGCGTGGATGTGGTGATGCTGTCAGTGCAAATCAAAGTGCTGCCTTTGGTCAGGGAAGTGGACAAATATGGATGGATGATGTTCGCTGTTCTGGAAGTGAAAGCAGCATCACACAGTGCACTCATAGTGGAAAACACAACTGTGGCCATAGTGAAGACGCTGGTGTTACTTGTGCAGGTACAAAAAAAAAAAAAAACTCCTATATAATGACCTCGTATGGCATATAACATGAAATTTAATACTTTCATTACCAAAAAATAAGAAAACTAATACACTTATAGCAATAGAGCATACATTGTACATGCAAATTATGTTTTTTTCATTGTATATAAATACCACATAATCTTGTTTTTTAATAGCACATGATCAAACTGGTAGACACAAAACTCAGTCATTAGTAAAACCTTATTTCTTTTCACATAATAATTAAGCCCACAGCAAGGGTGTATTACACAATTGTTGTGGGCAAGAGGAGATCCAGCACAGAGTCAAGGACAAGAAACTTCTTGTCCTTTTGGAACTTTTTGAACTCAAAGGAGATCATGCTGTTGTATTTATATCACCAAAATTGTGAAATAGTCTATTCCTCCAGATTAGGGCTTCACCAACCTAGTAATGTCCAGACTACAATTACAAGAGATATTGTATAATAATAATAATAATAATAATAATAATAATAATAATAATAATAATAAATTATTTTGTAAAAACTGGGAAATATTTTTGTATTGTGGTTTAATATAATAACCTTGATATGTTTTTCACATACATTACGTATCTAATGTAAATTATTACCTTCCCTTAGGGGATGTAAATTATTGTCCCCTCGGTCCCGGGGGATAAGATCTGGCAAACCGGATTACTGAGCCGTCTCTTTGTCCCCCCCCCCCCCCAGTGTGTCTGCGTGGGTATATGTTTCACTTCCGCACGTAATCAAGTTCACCTGTGTCTCCCTCATGTGTCTCTCTATTTAAACCAGCCGGTCCCGTAGTTCCCTGTCTGTTCACTGTTTGATCTCGTGTTGTGTGTGGCAAGTCGTGCCATTTCGCTGTGTCTGTCCCTCTCTCTCTTTCTCTCAGGACTAGGCCGAGGCTGTCGAGTTGGGGCGAGCGCTTCTCCGGTGGAGCTTTATGTTCAAAGGTCAAGTTCAAGTCTGAGGCACTCGTGCTCCCCAAGTTTCGCTGCATCATCAGCCAGGGTGGCTGAGTCATATAATCATTCGCCACGCTCGCTCGCCGCTCCAGCTCGGAACCTTTTGGACTGTGTTTATTTTTTGTTTCGTTTGTTTCAGTTTTATTGTGCTTACGTTGCGAGTGCAAAAAAAGAAATAAACGTGTTAAGACTTGACCCCTGCATCTGCATCCGCCTCTCGTTGAGATCATGACAATTATGTTCATTATTTATTATATAAAAGCCATGGCATCATTTTGAGAACAGTTTAGGAATTACAGAAATTTATTGAAGTCCTGTAATTTTGCAATTTCATTAGATTCTTTATCATTAAGTAATATTAAACTTTTCTTGTTTGTCTTAGGCGCTAACATACGACTCGTTGGTGGCAGTCACTCCTGCTCTGGTAGAGTGGAAGTCTATTATAATAACCAGTGGGGAACAGTGTGTGATGATGACTGGGACATGAGTGATGCACAGGTGGTGTGTAGACAGCTTGGATGTGGTGATGCTGTCAGTGCTCCTCAAAGTGCTGCCTTTGGTCAGGGAAGTGGACAAATATGGATGGATAATGTTCACTGTTCTGGAAGTGAAAGGAGCATCACACAGTGCACTCATAATGGATTTGGAAAACACAACTGTAACCATGGTGAAGATGCTGGTGTTACGTGCTCAGGTACCAAAAACTCAATTATTTTGACCTTATATTTATATTGTGTTGGATATAACAGATTGTAGATTTAATTTATTTATAGTGATATTTAATGCTTTTCTTACAGAAAACTTTACCATGTCATCAATTACAGGTTTTTAATTTGTTCATGTGGTTTTTATGGAGAGTCTCTCTGTAAGTTGTGTAAGCTGTGTAAAAAAATGACACATTACTTCTTATAGCCATTTCACTTTTTTGTTGTATCTACCTAAATCATAATTCATTGTTGAGTTTGTTTCTAATATTGTTTTTTTTTATAGATCATGATCTTGTAGGCACAAAACTCAATCATTAAAAAGCATTGTTTCTTTTTATGTAATACTTAAGTCCAGAACAAAATCAGGCTGGTGAATGGTGCGAGTAACTGCTGTGGTCGAGTGGAGATCCTGCACAAAGCCCAGTGGGGAACAGTGTGTGATCATTCCTGGGACTTAAAGGATGCAGAGGTGGTGTGTCGACAGCTTGGATGTAGTAAAGCAGTCAGTGCTCCTCATAATGCCCGCTTTGGTCAGGGAAGTGAACCAACCTGGCTGGATGATGTTCAGTGTACTGGAACTGAGAGCTACATAGATCAGTGCTCACACAGAGGATTTGGAGTAGAGAACTGTGGACATGGTGAAGATGCTGGAGTCGTGTGCTTAAGTAAGTTATTATTGTATGTTAGAGAAGAACCCTGTTTGAAGTGAATACATTTACAAAGGAATGAAATATATTTCTTCATTATTAGATTTGCAGATTCCCACACTGACTCGGATCTCTCCAAACTCTTTGGTCTCACCTGGAGAAGTCCTTCAGTTCAGATGTTCCACACCCAGCCCAACATGCATCTCTGTAGACTTCAGTTTGTATAAAACTGGGAGATTAATAAAGAGTCAAACTGCAGAGACTACAACAACATTTACTCTGACTGTAGATGAATCACATCAGGGCCAGTACACCTGTGACTACACATACAGGGAAAGTAACTCCACATCATCCAGGAGCAGCTCCATCAACATCACTATAGGTAGGTGACATTTTCTGGATATTTTTGCCAGTACCAGACAATTTAATGGAGCTTTGTTTGCAGTTTAGTTCTGTAATTTCTACATTTTAACTGTATATATTGAAGTTCCTGACAAACCTGTTCCTGTTGTGTTCTAGTGAACTTGCAGCAGCCCAGTATCTCCTTCATTGCTACTGATGGATTAGAAGTGACCAGGGGCTACAGCTTCTCCATCAACTGCTCCACTGAACCTCAGTATCCAGGAGGTTCCTTCCATCTGAAGCTCAGTGGATCCAACATCACCAGGACTCAGTCAACTGTTAACCACTCAGCTGTCTTCCTCTTCTCTGAGGCTGATTTTGTCCATCAGGGAAACTACAGCTGTACTTATGAAGTTAACGTGTCATCACGGACTTTTACCTCCTCTGCTACTGAAGCCCTGTTCGTCTCTGTGAAAGGTATAGTAAATAAACTTCAATTTTTTGTATGTGCAAGGGTGAACACCTGAGTCAAAGAAGAATATGTGCCTATAAATATGACATTGTTGCAATGCCTGTAGAACGGACGCTGGGGCTCATATACTGGGACTATACATTGATCAGCACGGTCCTTTTAAAAGATCACATTCATACCAAAAACACCAGGGATCTTGGTGGGGCACAGACCACAAGAGAGATCTTTGACCACTAGCACCCCTCACTCTAGCATTAACCTTTCATAGAGTTCAACATCTCATTCTAGGTAGTCAAAAGAGAGAGTGGCCAAATGATTAGCCACCCCATGACTCAATCTGTAATACAACTGTATTGGCTCAGAGATCTGCTGAAAAAAGCCTGCTGTGACCATTGTCACCATGGGCCCAGTATCGATTAAACAAGGCAACAAAACTCTCTCTCTCTCTCTCTCTCTCTCTCTCTCTCTCTCTCTCTCATCATCTATACCACTTTGTCCTATATTCAGGGTCACGGGGACCTGGAGCCTATCCCAGGAGACTTAGGGCACTAGACGGGCTACGTCTAGGGTTAGATGATGTCAAAGGAACCAAATTGCAATGTCCATGGACTCTCTCTCTTTCTCACCCACACACGCGCACACACATGTAAAAATATTGGTTCTTTTCCAGTGCTCCAGTGAAATGCTTTCTTTCAATACTGCCTCACCCTCGCTGAGTGTAATAATACACGGCACAGTACAATTTCTTTTTTTTTTTTTTTTTATCAGCTTGAATCGTGGTTGAGGGATGCCAGTTTATTGGGGAGGGGAGTTTCCCTTTTTCACACATTGATGGGAAATTAATCCTGGTCCTCCAAGGCAGTTTGGCCCCTGTGTGTTTTGCAGTTTAATGTTTAAAAAGGTTAATAACACTGATTTCTCTTTCAGCATCTCTGACTCCCTACATTGGTGCTGGAGTGACAGCAGGACTGCTGCTTATCTTAGTTCCAGTCATCATTTGCTTGGTAAAGAAAAAGAAAAGACAGAACTTTCAGCCAGAGAAGCAGGATACACAGCGTGAGTTGCAAAAGAAATAAATAATATAAATAATATAAAAAACATCCATTTGAAAGCAGAATTAATATATTGTTATTTTACACCACACCAGTGTTGCGGTTTTAAAGCTGATAAATGTTATATTTTTAAGCTCAATTTGTTTCTATAGTTATAACCCAAAGAGTGACTTGTAAAGGGGACACATGATTAATAAATGAATCAGTTAATTAATTAAACATTTGTAATGTTGGCACGGTGAAAGTTTCTGCAAGGGTAAGTTTCTTTAGTCTTTCTGGAAGGAATCTCAAGTGTTACCACTTAAAAACTTTGACGCTAAAACTATGACTTTTTACTTTATTTTATTATAAATAAAACATCTACAGGGCAGGAGAGAACACTTTGTGCTATCTCAGTTACAGGACAAGCTGGGTTTGGTTTGTCTTTTTGTCTTAATAATGGCAAGAAAGAGAAAAGAGAGGCCGATGAGGAAACATCTGTTTTTAACTGCTTTAACATACATGATAACAGGAACTAAACTTGCGCTGCAGGAACTTTGCAGAGCAAGTAACTATAAATAGATAAAACATAATGAATAGGACATTTCTGTGGCATTAGAGCAGTAAAAATATATAAGAGGTAATGTGCATTCATTGATGATCAATTTCCTCTAACAACACAATCCAGACCGTTTCAATGATTGCTTGTATTTGTTGTTGACATTGAATATATATTTTTGAATAGGAAACTAATGTGTAAACCTGTGGGTAATTTGATACAATTAAATTTTAGGGGCCAAAAACACATATCAGAGTCCCCAGGGAGAGATTGACACAGATGATGAAGCTGATTATGAAAATGCAGAAACGATTTTCTACGAGAAGGAGGATTCAGAGGACTCGGATAATGACTACGTTAATGTTGATGATGAACAAAAAGATGACATGGACAATGACTATGAGGATGTAGATATTTATGCAAACTGTTTAAAGTAGTGTGAAAACAATTCAGAAATGATAACATTTTAGACATTTTTAAACTTTAGTTTTCAATTGTTAAGACATCATCACTGTAAATGATAGATTGTTTCATTTGCACAGACTTTATTAACAGCTTGTTCTTTACTCATTTATCATCTTTACAATCTTTCTACCATTTTCTTACTTTAAATTTACAGTTATCTTCCTAATGATATTACAATGTATGTTGCTATTATGTTGTTAATATATCAAATATTTAAGTTATATATTTTTTATATAATTACTATGTAACTCTATATAATATATAATCAATTAGGTCATTGTTTAAAAAAAAATTAAATGTTTAATTTAAAAATGAAATTAAATTGTGTAAAAAATCTTAAAAACATTTTGCATTTGCATGGTTTTGTTAACGATCTTACACATTAATGTTTTGAATTTTATTTAATTAAATGTATATTCTCTACTCATATTTCATAATTCTTATGAATATCATATTGGAATTTTATAATTTTGCCCAGTGACAAAATTGCAACAGAACACAATGTTCTTTATTTGCATTTTTCTCAAATTTTACACCTTGCCATCATTTGCACCATTTTACTGTTTGTATTTAAATTTGCTATATAAATAATAAAAAATAAATATGGTATTGCATAGTATACATAATATATACAATGGCAATTTCACAATGTCATATATTTTAAATATAAATATAATATGTTATATAGCAAACAACTCAATTTAAGGAAAACAAAAATGAAAGTTTTAGGGAAAAAATTTATTTATAAATAGATTTTAAAAACCTATTATAAAAAATATTATTAAAAATATACAGTGGGGCAAAAAAAGTATTTAGTCAGCCACCAATTGTGCAAGTTCTGCCTGTAAATTTCATCATAGGTATACCTCAACTATGAGACACAAAATAGGGAAAAAAAAATTCTTGTAGGATTTTTAAAGAATTTATTTGCAAATTATGGTGGAAAATATGTATTTGATCAATGACAAAATTTAATTTCAATACTTTGTTATATACCCTTTGTTGGCAATGACAGAGGTCAAACGTTTTCTGTAAGTCTTCACAAGGTTTTCACACACTGTTGCTGGTATTTTGGCCCATTCCTCCATGCAAATCTCCTCTAGAGTAGGTAACGCAGACTTTCAACTCCCTCCCAAGATTTTCTATGGGGTTGAGATCTGGAGACTGGCTAGGCCACTCCAGGACCTTGAAATGCTTCTTACAAAGCCACTCCTTCATTGCCCAGGCGGTGTGTTTGGGATCATTTTCATGCTGAAAGACCCAGCCACATTTCACCATCAATGCTTATGTAAGGAGATTTTCACTCAAAATCTGATGATACATGGCCCCATTCATTCTTTCCTTCACACGGATCAGTCGTCCTGGTCCCTTTGCAGAAAAACAGCCCCAAAGCATGATGTTTCCACCCCCATGCTTCACAGTAGGTATGGTGTTCTTTGGATGCAACTTTCTTCTCCAAACACGACAAGTTGAGTTTTTAACAAAAAGTTCATCTGACCATATGACATTCTCCCAATCCTCTTCTGGATCATCTAAATGCTCTCTAACAAACTTCAGACGGGCCTGGACAGCTGACTTAAGCAGGGGGACACATCTGGACCTGCAGGATTTGCTGGTTTCTGGGGGTTTAAATAACCTACCGGTGTAGCGCGTTTGCTCTGATTGGCAACATGGCGGGGTTGCCCAGCAACCGCAGCTGTCCACCGCTCTGCATGCCTATAAAGCCATGTAGTTGTCCGCAGATTTGCCCTACCGTGTGGGAGACCATGTTACAGTAGCCCCCCCCCCCCTTCATCTAGGCATGGCCCCTGGTGTCCCTGTGCTAGCAGTGCAGCTTGCCAGGAATTCCCTAATGGATTCTAGGTCTAGTATATGCCAGGCTGACACCCAAGAGCGTTCCTTTGGACTGTACCCCTCCCAGTCCGCCAGGTACAGTGTGGCACCCTGGACAGTCTTGAGTCCAGAATTCGCCATACCATAAATGCTGGGGACCCATTGATGATGTAGCAAGCGGGGGAAGGTTATGTAGTGGGTTCGGCCAGCATGCTACAAAGAACTGGTCTCAAAGGTGATATATGGAAGGTAGGGTTGATTTTCATTGACCGGGGAAGATCCAGACGATATGCCACAGGATTGATCCTCGTCATTATTTTAAATGTTCCCATGTGCCAGAGGACCAGTTTTCTAGATTCAAGCATTAGTGGGAGGTCTTTGGTGGATAGCCAGAGCCATTGTCCTGTATGAAGGAGGGCTCTGCCTGTTGTCTACGATTAGCTGAGGGTTGCCCTGGGGAAGGCAGATTGTAAGGCGGCCTGGGACTTCCTCTAGATCAGACAGCACCGCTAGACTAAGAGTCAAGCCTCAGGGAACAGCTGGCAAATGTTCTCACCGACATCTTCAA
The DNA here is from genome assembly GCA_011419295.1 of Clarias macrocephalus. NCBI lineage: Eukaryota > Metazoa > Chordata > Actinopteri > Siluriformes > Clariidae > Clarias > Clarias macrocephalus. The sequence continues at coordinate 79,300 of JAAGKR010001671.1, forward strand.
CATCTCTCCGAGCAGCGCCGTCGTTCCCACATGCCGGAAAAGTCTTCTGTGTCCTGTCTCAATGACTACTGTCCTGTTGCACTTACAGCAATCATTGTGAAGTGCTTCGAGTGGCTTGTCATGAGACACATCAAGACCCTGCTGCCCCCCCTCCCCACACTTGACTCACTGCAGTTGTCCTAACTGTTCAACGGACGAGGCCATTTCAACCACACTCCTTTTTGTGCTTATACACTTGGACAATAAGTAACACCTACAGTCGAATGCTGTGCATAGATTTCAGCTCGGCAAGCTGATCGGGAAGCTGAGCCTGTTGGGCCTGAACACCTCCCTCTGTAACTGGATCCTGATCCCTTTGACTGGAAGGCCTCAGTCAGTATGGATCAGGAACTGCACCTCCAGCACCACCACACTGGGGCCCGCCAAGGCTGTGTACTCAGTCCCCTGCTGTTTACACTGCTGACTTACGACTGTGTAGCTACACACAGTTCGAATCACATCATCAAGTTTGCTGATGACACGACCGTGGTCGGTCTCATTAGCATGAACGACGAGTCAGCATACAGAGAGGAATTGCAGAGGCTAACGGACTGGTATAAGGACAACAACCTGTCTCTGAATGTCGAAAAGACAAAAGAGATGGTTGTTGACTTAAGGAGGACACGAAGTGACCATTCTCCACTGAGCATCAACGGCTCCTCTGTGGAGATCGTCAACAGCACCAAATTCCTGGGTGTCCACCTAGAGAAGAACCTCACCTGGTCCCTCAACACCAGCTCTCTGCAAAAAAAGTCCAACTCTTCTTCCTAAGAAGGATGAGGAAGGCCCAGCTACCACCAACTATCCTGACCACCTTCTATAGAGGGACTATCACTGCCTGGATCTCTCTTCCCTCTATTGAAGACATCTACACCACACTCTGCATCAGCAAAGTCACCGGCATTGTGGCTGATCAGACATACCCCTTACACACACTCTTCACACTCCTGCCATCTGGAAAAAGGTACAGATGCATTCGGGCACACACATCCAGACTGTGTAACAGCTTTGTTCCACACCAGTCCATCTCCTCAACAAAATGGGATTGGACTGATAAAACACACACACACACACACGCAGCATCACTCAGATTAACTCAACTACCTCAACACATGGTACTGTTGATTAATCAGACTGGACTGATTAATCAACACGCGTGCAAACACACTGATTTACACTACCAAACTATTGTACACACCAACCTGTAAATGCACTTTTGCACAATATTAATTACTTGCTAATTTCGCACTAACTATTTCGATCCTTGCTGCTACTTTTATTTTCTTGCTTCTATGAAACGTTAACTGGTTACTATTTACTGTTTCTCCTCCCACTACCTCAACTCATCGCCTCAGTATTCTAATATCACTTTGTCGCTCTTGTTTGGACATTTGCATGTGCACTTTATGTTGTCTCTTCTGTATAAAAATGTAGACAGTTCCCAGCTAGCCAGCTAATTAGGTCTCTAATTTAGCTAATTAGTTTTTTGTTAATTTATGTTGTTAATTTATGTTGTAATGTCAATCTGTCTTGTCTCAGTTAGCCAGCTAATTAGGCTTCTTAGTTAGCTAGTTAGTTTTCTGTTCATTTATTTTGTAAATTCATGTTGCATGCAGCACCCTGGTCCTGGAAGAACGTTATTTCATTTCACTGTGTACTAACTTTATATGGTTGAAGTGACAATAAAGCCTACTTGACTTGACTTGACTTGACTTGACTGGACCACCTGGCATGTCGGGGGTTTAGACTTTTGGCCGACCGGATGTATTATGTTTGGCCTCCTCCAGCCAGTGTCTCCACTCTTCGAGTGCCACCTTTACGGCAAGGAGCTCCCGAACTCCAATACCTAATGTAACAGGGTAGGTAGACCCTCCCTTATTTTGATGTCAGAAGATTGCTATCCTATCAGTTGCTAGCGTATTTGGGTTAATATAGGGCTGATACGTCAATTGGATGTCAGTCTCATTAGCCCTCGCCCCTTTCTGACCATGGCATTTAACAAGTTTGCAGAATTGTGGCTAATTCAGTCACAACTTGCTTATTGGGTGGATTTTGTATGTCAACTGGAAAGGTTGGTTTAGCATCTTTTTGTGTTGGCTTGTTATATTAATGTTATCATTTTTGTATTTATAACTGCACGAGGTGTTGAATGTTTAATAGATGCAACCTGTGTTTGGTCAGACTGCCGACTAGGGTACAAACTTGCATTTACTGGGAGCTTTTAGCCATCTGAAAGAAGTTAAGCTATGTTCGTATTTTGTTCTAGCAATCCATTGCTCTCATATGGTTCCAGTTTTATTAGTAGCTGTATTATCCAGTATGCGTCCATTGCTGTCAGGCCCTTGCTTCTACCCTGTGTTTCATCGCTGTTAATTCTGATTTGGTGTGGCAGGTGACTGCATTTTCCAGCTGATGAGCATCACCTCGTCACTTAGGCCGCTTAGCGTTGCTTTGCGCCATCCTTTGTGCCACCTGGCGGCCATTTCAGGGATTACTTTAAAAGGTTATTTAAATCTGTCGCTGTCGTCCTGTTGCGGTGGTGAGTGTGACAGCAAGGGACATACTGGTCTCCTACCTACTGTATATGGTGGCTGTATTTATTAGCTTTACCATCTGATTGTTTATTTTCTCTGTGTGTAGTTCAAAAAGTATTTTCTGTTAGCTTATTTATTTGTTTCTTTTCTTTTTGAATATTTGTTTTTTTGAGAGTCAGTCATTTCCGGTTGATCTAATTACAGGTGCTGTGGGTCCAACATAAGCAGAGAGGCAGATTTTCCTCACTTGGCGATGGTGCTGTCTTGTCACTGTGTGCAGTGTTGTGCTTTGTTTAACAGTAATCTCACTGGGTATTGTGCGCGTGTGTGACTGTGCACGGAGTGTGTGATAATTGAAATGTATGGTTCTTTGGGAGGTTGAATTAGTTGGCCACAGCCCTGTAAACACCTTTTTTTGTATGGTGTGTGTGTATTTAGAGAATCAGAAGCAAGTAGTTTTATTTTAGTTGTTTTTAATAAAATAAGTTTTACTTGTATTAATAAAACCTTGGTCCTAAAATTACCCGCATACCCGCACGCTCCGCTCAGCGCTCATGAAGTCGATTTTTACTCTAATGGCCAAGCGGTAAAGGGCCTCCAAGTCTTCGGGGGGTTCACGCACCACTAGTTCATATTTGAGCCTCTCCGATAGACCTTGGATGTTTGCAGCCATAAGCAGCCAGTGTGTTGAAATCTATTGTGTAATCTGCCACTGATGGGGCTCCTTGGAGAATGCGGAGGAGAGGGGAAACTACCGCGCTCGCTGTATGTCGGTGGTGAAAAGTCTTTGCAGTGCTAAGAAAATAACTTTACCACTTTGTAACTCAACTAAAGAAAGGGGAATGTCTTGTGAACCATGTGCCTCTAAACCTATATCTCCCCCTTTTTTTGTGAAATGAAAAATGTTTTTTTTTAAATTCATTTTTGTTTATGTTGTTTATCTTTCAGTCCTCTTTTCAGTTTTCTCTTAATCTTTTCACCTTTTTTCTCAGTTTTCTTTTCTTTTTTCACTTCTCTTTTCACTTTTTTTTTCTATACCGGAGCAATGCTCCCAGACCTGATGCTCTCTAAATGTTTGCACATAATATGCTGGTTTCTGGGGGTTTAAATATCCTGTGCAGTGCTCGGCAAGCAGCACTGGATGATGGCTTCTTCTTTTTCTTATAATTTTTTTTTATTACTATTTTGCAGTTTTTTTTTTTATTCCTTCTTCTATTTTAATAATTTCTGTCCAAACATGCACAGAAATCAACAGGGAAAATATTTAATCCTGTCACATTTGTATTTTTTGTGTTACTAATAACATTTCATTCTTTTGTAGGATATGTGTTTTGAGGAATTTATTTTTATCTTTTTAATTAAAAATCTTGTAAATCTTTTGTTGATTACTTTTTTTAGAGCATGTCAGTTAAGTCTCTTGACAGTTCTTGGTTGCTCAAATAAGTGACAGGAACTATGTATTGACTGAAGTCGCTACAAACGTTTAAGTACTTTTAAATAATTTATTTGACACAATATTACCTTCGATTTTATATCTCTTAATCGATGTTGCTTAATCAAAGGGTATCTTAATGTGCCTGCTCCAAAAGGAAATCTCTGGAACAAGAATTGCCCACAAGAGGAAGGGTGTGTCGTAGTCTCCCTCTTTTCTTGAATTCAATAGGTTGTCAAACTGCAGCATTACAAAATATATTCCCCCCCCCTATTATTTCTGGTAGGCATCTTTCTTTATCTCATGTTCTCTACTAAAAGTCTGTGAGTTGTACAGTTCTGGACCACATCTTAGCTGTTCCTGTCACTGCACTCTCCTGGACAGAGAGCTTTTCTGGAGCTACTCTCCAAATCTCACATTGTCTCCACTTCTTTTTCAGGCCATGTCACTTAGGATTGCTACATCTATCAGCAAATATATAAGATGATAGAATTCACACCATCAGCACTCAACACGGCTTAACCTAATTTTACATTTCTGGGAAGGTAAATCTTTTGGAAGACTGATGTTTATCCATCCAGCACAGTTCTGTCCTGGAATATCCTGGAATCTTGTCATGGATGGAAACCTGACTAGCACTTTTAATGTTTGACTTTTTTTTTTTTTTTAATTTGTCTTTCTTCTATTAGGATATGAAGTAAGTAAATGAAGTAAAAATAGAAAATGAGTATTTTGACACTTCTGACACTCTGGGGGTTTCAAGAGTTTTTATTACCAAGGGTACAGTGGGCCGGTCTTCACACTTCTACCACTGTATGTGAAGCGAATCAGTTTTAGGATTTCTGAATTTCATTGCAAGTGACTCCTCCTGTTCAGATGCATGAAAAAAGCATCAGCCTTCATGACCTTGTGAGTTTCCATATAATAAGACAGCAGCAGTGAATATTGTATTTACTACCAATCTGAACAACTCTACAAGGATCAGGATGATGAGGTTTCACCTCTCTTTAATGCTTGGTAAGTTTATCCAATACATATTGCTTGTTCTTAGTATTATTATTATATAATTTCCACATTTTATGTATATGGAGTGTATGTATAGTTAAGGAAAGACAATACAGATTTAAAAAACAAAAACAAATAAACAAAGAATAGATCATTTATTATCTAATTGCTTATTTTACTATGAACAGTTTCCATAGAGAAACAGTTTATAGTACTTACTAACACTTAATCATTCTTGATGTACTGACTTTCCAAAACAGGAATAGGAATCACCTTTTCATGAAAACTAACATTCTGACATTCTGAAACTGAGATTCGGAACATGAAAAAAATGGTTGTACCTTTTTGCCAGAACTGTTATTTTTTAAATCAATGAATTAATTTATAAACATATTTAGGGCTCAGGATTGTGCAGTATAGAGTTACATTTCCCCTTTATTTATTTATTTATTTATTTATTTGTTTATTTATAGCACAAAACAGATGATATAATGAATTGAATTTTAGTTCATTTTAACCAATTAGTAACTGAGTCCCATAGGCAAAGGAATAGCACAGATACACATGATCATGTATTTTTATGGCATTTTTTGGTTGTTACGAAGAACAAAAAGTAATAATAATATGCTCATTTGAGAGTTCTACATTTTTACGATGTCATTCCTATATTAACATAGTGGTAAAAAGTGGTAAAAGTAAGAAACTATCGTTCTACCTGACATATCCAAAACAAACAAACAAACAAACAAAAAAACAAATCCACAGTTTGGAGTCTGCAGCCTCCCCATTAACACACACCAGCAAGGCTTCTACATAAGCACACACATATATAAGTTTTTTTTATTTAGTTTTTTTTTAACCATCATTGACCTGAACTGTGTTGAACCACATATCTGTGCTGCGTGGGTTTTAAGGGTTACAAATTATGATGATGTTTCTACTCTGTATAACTTGTAGTGTTATATAGTGTTACATATACAAGGGATATGTCTTTTTTCAATGGCAGTAAAATTAAAGATTTCATTTAGGCGTCCCAGTATTTTAAGGGGAAATCTATAACAAGTGGATTTTACCTGTACATACAATGGATTTACAAATTTACTATTCTACTACACAAACAACTGTTTTTATTTAACACAACTCATTGAATTTTTAACAAATCTCATTCCAAAACAATCAGCATACCATAGCCATTGATGAATGTTGCATTACACGGACATGGTCACTTCTTGGAATTTTACAAGATCAAAAGAGGATTTTATTTTTAGAAGAAGCAGATGGATTCAATTCAAAATTATCAAACTGAACACACACACACACACACACACACACACACACACACACACACACACACACACACACACACACAGAAAAAAACTGACTGCATTAAAGATTTTATATATATACACACACACTGTACCTCAGTATTGTGACACAATTGTGATCTTACTTTGTGATGTTTTTGCAATACGTCTGACTGTTTCACTTCTTGATTTAGGACTTGCTGACATTTTGAAAATTGTTTCTTGTTTTCTCTCCACAGTCAGTGTTCTTAGAGCTCCTTTGCTGGCTGGTGAGTGTATTTATATATACTGTATGCATTAAGGTTAACATTTATTGTCCTGATTATGGTTGAGAGATTAAAAAAAAAATTACATTGTATAGACAATATGCTTGTTACACAAGCAACAAGAGAGAAAATGTAGCGCAGTTTTTTTTTCTTTTTTCTTTTTTCTTTTTGTTTAAGTGACCTCCTGGTTTACAGAAGACGTATTAAGGAAGTAGGAACAAAAGCATGTTTAACTGGTCTTTCTTTCAGGAAACAGATTATTTTCTGCAATAAAAGCAAACCGCACAATGTAGGAAGTCATCCTTTTTTTTCTTCCCTTTTTAAAAAAAATATTCATAATTAATAATTCATAATTAATTAATGTACATAATTATTTAAACCTTTATACTCAGCATGCATGTTTTACTAAAAGTCAATTCTGAATAAGACACAAATACAATACCAAAAATACAGTGTACAAAAATATATTCTTATGTAAAGTTATCTATGTTATCCATTGGCACAGAATGGTGGAAATTATAGCATTTTATGAAATCATACAAAATTCACACTAATATACCCCAAACTATTTTGACAAATGGGAAGTAGGACTATATACAGAGATAATATTAATTAATTGAATTGAATTCAAATTCACATTAAAAACACATTATTTATCCCCAGGGGCATTTTAATAAACTATGTTTACTTCCTCATTAATATTAGAGGATGTGGACATGAGGCAGTTCCAATCATCAGTGGCTTCGAAGCATCCCTGTGATCTAATAATGCTGTCACTAGTGAACTGTTTGATAGTCTTCATTACCTTCTCCACCCTGCTAACTGCTGTAGTGTATGCTGGTGCAAGCAGTATACAGGGTGGCCATTTATATGGATACACCTTAATGAAATGGTTGGTGATATTAACGATCTGTTTGTGGCACATTAGTATATGTGAGGGGGCAAACTTTTCAAGATGGGTGGTGACCATGGTGGCCATTTGGAAGTCGGCCATCTTGGATCCAACTTTTGTTTTTTCAAAATAAGAGGGTCATGTGACACATCAAACTTATTGGGAATTTCACAGGAAAAACAATGGTGTGCTTGCTTTTAACGTAACTTTATTCTTTCATGAGTTATTTAACTTTATTCTTTCATGAGTTATTTACAAGTTTCTGACCACTTATAAAATGTGTGCTGCCCATTGTGATGGATTGTCAATGCAACCCTCTTTTTTGCCAATCAGTGAATTACTGAGATTTATTATTGTTAATATTAACCTACATTTTGCTGTTTGTCTTAGATGGCGCTAACATACGACTTGTTGGTGGCAGTCACTCCTGCTCTGGTAGAGTGGAAGTCTATTATAATAACCAGTGGGGAACAGTGTGTGATGATGACTGGGGCATGAATGATGCACAGGTGGTGTGTAGACAGCTTGGATGTGGTGATGCTGTTAGCGCTCATCAAAGTGCTGCCTTTGGTCAGGGAAGTGGACAAATATGGATGGATGATGTTCAGTGTTCTGGAGGAGAAAGAACCATCACACAGTGCACTCATGGGGGATTTGGATCACACAACTGTAACCATGGTGAAGATGCTGGTGTTACTTGCTCAGGTAGAGATAATGTGTCATCAATGTGATCTTTATATTGTATTGGATATAACACAAAAATTTTATGCATTTATAGATACATTTAATGTTACTGAAATATTACTGAGATCTATTACTCTCTCATTTATACAGAAAACCACATACAATTTATACATTTTTAAATTGTGTAGCATTCATGAGAAAGCTGTTAATATAGAAATTGTAGTGATGTGTAAAATAAATAAATCTATACATATTATAAAACTGTAAAGTTGCCATGTCTGTACATTGAAGATATTTGTGAAAAAATTGAGGTGGACAAAAGATGAGTAATATAACACATCAAGATGGTTTTAAAAAATGTTTGTTTGTGCACGCATCACGTAAAAACGAATACTTATTTGGCCAAGCTAAAAGTAACATTCAGTATAGGATTTGTTTCATCGGCCCACAGGATGAGAAGATATGCTAAATTGAAATTGAATCTAGTGTAACAGAAATTTTGAGAACTATGTTTGGTCTGTGTCAATCTTTAAAATAGTCTATGGCCATCTTTTTGGTTTTGATTCTAGTGTTACTCTACTTTACAACTCATAAGCAAACCTGAAAAAAAAAAAACAAAAAAAAAAAGTCTAAACTTAAAAAAAAAACAATAAATGTGTCTTTTTTTATATAACCAATCAAGATCATAACCAGATCAGGCTGGTGAATGGTGCAAGTAACTGTTGTGGTCGAGTGGAGATCCAGTTCCACGCCCAGTGGGGAACAGTGTGTGATGATGACTGGGACTTAAAGGATGCAGAGGTGGTGTGTCGACAGCTTGGATGTGGTAAAGCAGTCAGTGCTCCTCATAATGCCCGCTTTGGTCAGGGAAGTGAACCAACCTGGCTGGATGATGTTCAGTGTACTGGAACTGAGAGCTACATAGATCAGTGCTCACACAGAGGATTTGGAGTAGAGAACTGTGGACATGATGAAGATGCTGGAGTCGTGTGCTTAAGTAAGTTATTATTGTATGTTGTAGCAAAACTCTGTTCAAAGTTAATACATTTACAAAATAATTCAACTTTACTCTAAGATTTGCAGAGTCCCACACTGACCCGGATCTCCCCAAATTCTGTGGTCTCACCTGGAGAAGTCCTTCAGTTCAGATGTTCCACACCCAGCCCAACATGCATCTCTGTGGACTTCAGTTTGTATAAAACTGGGACATTAATAAAGAGTCAAACTGCAGAAACTACAACAACATTTACTCTGACTGTAGATGAATCACATCAGGGCCAGTACACCTGTGACTACACATACAGGGAAAGTAACTCCACATCATCCAGGAGCAGCTCCATTACCATCACTGTGGGTCAGTGACATTTTCTAGACATTTTCCCCAATACTAGACAACAGTTGCAGCTCTGTTTACATTTATTTCTCTAATTACTTTATTTTCAGTAAGACTCATACTGACTGACTTTTATGTTTGAAGTTACTGACAGACCCTGCTCCTTGTTTTCTAGTGAACCTGCAGAATCCCAATATCTCCTTCAGTGCTGCTGATGGATGGTTCTCCTGGGGGTCTAATGGACCAGAAATAGCCAGGAGCCATAATTTCTCCATCATCTGCTCCACTGAACCTCAGTATCCAGGTGGTTCCTTCCACTTGGAGCTCAGTGGATCCAACATCACCAGGACTCAGTCAACTATTAACCACTCAGCTGTCTTCCTCTTTCCTGAGGCAGATTTTGTCCATCAGGGAAACTACAGCTGTACTTATGAAGTTAACGTGTCTTCACGTGTTTTTACCTCCTTTTCCACTGAACCCTTGTTCATCACTGTGAAAGGTTGAGATAAAATTACCTATTTTTTGTTGTAGGTCTACAATGGTGAAATTCTCAGTCATAGTTTGTATTTTAGTGATTTATTTGAGGTAAACAAGCCGAATAAAAATCTTGCAGAGCTTGTTTCTGCATCATATAGAAAATGTACTAAAAATAATTAACATTACATTTTTTTAAAACTTAAACTTTGGGATAAATTACAGTACTAACACCAATATGAGATTTATTAATCAAATGATTTCATGTTAATATTAACACTATGTATTTGAAATTAAAAGCTCAGATCATAACTCATGTTTCCTTTTTTTTTGACTGAAGGGATAAAAATGTTTTCACCCTGCAAATCTGTAAAAGGTACAGTAACATCACTCATCATTCACTCATTTCTCAATTCTCTTTACCGCGTAGCCTGTTTATTAGGGGAGGCCTGGACCCTCCACATACTATCTCATCACAAGGCACACAAGCAGAGGAGGGTAGAGGTGAGTAACACACACACACACACACACACACACACACACACACACACACACACACACACATATATATATATATATATGTATGTGTGTGTGTGTGTGTGTGTGTGTGTGTGTGTGTGTGTGTGTGTGTGTGTTTTGGCAGATAGAGGAGACACTGCAGTATGAAACTGTTCGTTTGCAAGTGAAACATGATTTGTATATGATGCCAGGGATGCATCATATTTTTTGGGATGCATAAAAATGTACAACACGTGTGTTGGCAAATAATCCTGTACTGAAATATACTCATATGGTCATAGATTTGGATTTGGTTGTGCGTTCAGCAAAATTAGAGAAAGATGCAGAAACTTTTGTTTGCGCATGTGCAGTGAGGGTACAGTATGTAGGTCGGATTCACAGGTAGGATGAATTTATAGAACACCAGCTGAAGATTTTTTTCCCACTATGCTGCCTGACCAATCAGCCGCAATAACGTGGTTATTGCTATTGCAGATGATTGGTCAAATGGAGTCATGTGATTATTGTTGCTGTGTCTGATGGGTGGCATGCGGTAGATCTACTGGCTGCATGTGCAGAATAAATGGGTAGAAAAGTAACGAGTCGAGTGTAGCTGCATGCTGGCGGGTGCAGTAAAACTACTCATAGAAGTAAATTTTTTCCAAAAAGTTACTCAAGTAAATGTAAGGAAGTAAATGTAACTCGTTACTACCCACCTTTGCATACAAGCACATGGACACTTTCACACACTTCCACACTAGGAAACCAGACACAGCACTAAACCCATCAAGCTCAAGGAGAACCTGCAAACTCCACACACAAACTCAAGGCAAGACGCGAACACTCCTGGAGATCAAGTCCAAAGTGCTAACCACTATGCGACGGTGCCGCTATGTAACATTACTCACACCCATTGCAAAGGCTTATTAGGTTATGGTTTCATTGCTTTGAGGTTGATGATACATGCTGTATTTTTTATCATAAAGAAATATACATAGGCTACAAGCTAATGCTTAATGCTTAAGCTAACAGATGAAAATACAGAGCCCAAAAAATACAAAAACAAACAACAACAACAACAACAACAAAAAACACCCAGCAGGTACAATCAGTCAAACATGAAACCAGACACAACACAATGAATTGACTGAAACACACTTTCTCTATCACTCATTCTCTATAGCGCTCTATATCCTATACAGAGTCATGGGAGGCCTGGAACTTATTCCAGGGGTTTATTCTGTGTCTATTAACATTAGTGATTGTGTGTGTGTAATGTGTTTGTGTGTGTGAGGGTTAGTGTGTGTGAGAGTGAGGGAGAGAGGTGTGTGACGTGTGGATGTGTCAGTCTGTGTGGGACGAGTAAATGTGCTTGTGTTTTGTGCTTGCTTGTGTGTATGGTGTGTGAGTCTGTGTGTATTAACATTAGTGATGTGTGTATGTGTGTGAGATGTGTTTGTGTGTGTGAGTGTTAACATTTGTGATGTGTATGTGTGTACAATAGGCCGCAGGTGCTGGAAGAAAAGCCTCACACTCTGATGTTCCTCAATGTGATGTCACAGAAGGTGTCACTGAATATAATGTCACTCAATATAATGCCACACAGAAAGTTATTAATCACTTTTTGGTGTAAGTTTAAGACATTATCACGGCTGATCCGTTTGAGATATCGAAAATCCCTCCGCAATTCTGCATCCTCAATGTCTTTAGATCTGTTCGGCCCAGTTTGGTGGCGATCGTATAAATTCCCTAGGAGGAGTATATCAAAATCCATCGGGTGCGTTTTTTGCAAACAACCCAAAATAACCGGCCCCCTGTTGAGTTTAGCCCAGGACATGCAGTGCGAAAGTTGTTCTGCACGATGAGCTCTAAATGTGTACCGAGTTTCATGTGCCTACGTGAAAGTGTGTATGAGCTAAATCTCTTGTGGGGGCCCCTGGGGGCCTCGGACCACGAGACTCTCAGGCATCCTGATGGCAGCAGATTCCAACCTGTCTGCCAAGTTTCATGAGTTTTTGAGCATGTTAAGACCCCCGGAAATTCCAAAAGGGTGGAAAAAAATAATCCTTAGAAAAATAATCCTTAGAAAAACACACATGCACACTCCTCTTTCACAAACGCACTCAACAAATATTTAGGACCCAAACTGACATTAGCTCTGTATAGTATGTGATGTGTGCAGGTTGTGCGGTGCAACCGAGTGACGATGGCTTTTTCCAGGTCTTAACACACTTAAATAACACATGTTGTGCGGTGCGCCCGGAGTGGCGATGGCACAGGGTGCTTGGGCCCGTCATCGTTGCTTGCAACTATATTATTCTTTTTACTTTCCTACTGGTTTCAAAGACCTCATATTACTGATTAACATTATAATAGTTCAGTAGTATACTTTAAACAAGACTATTTCTATATTGACATTGAATATTAAGTCAGGGTTTTAAATAAGCTGATGGTATTTGTAAAAATTACAAAATAACTATAGAGTCAACTGAATTGACTGGAGGATTTTGTTCAGGCAGGCGTAGCAGATCAACTACAATCCCAGGAGCTCGGTGATGCCACTATGTATGGGAACAAATTCATGCCTCTTCGGTAAAGGGAAATACATTTTGGATCTTTAAAAATAGAGAAAGAGAGAAACAATCTTTTTAATAAAAGTGAGAAGGCATTTAAAAAGGAGACAAAAAATATGTAAAGATTGAACTTTTGGGTCCATGGCCAGGAAATTCTTCAGATCTTTTGTTAAATTCCTAAGACCTGTTTAGACAAACAAAAACACACAAATTCTGACAAACTCTAAGCACTGATTATGTAAGAATGGGCTGCCATCAGTCTATAATGAAAAAATTGTGAAACGTGAAAATTGATTGACAGCATGTAGGGTGAACTGCAGAGGTATTATAAAGCTTTATTATACAGATTTATCATAAAGCTTTACTATTATTAGCATAAAGCTTTATTATAAAATTATTTATATAAAGATTTTGTCTTTCCTAAATCGTTTTCTTACTCTGCTCTTTATAGCTATAACGTACTGTATGCAAGTCCTGAAATAATTTACAATCAAGCAATATATTTTAGGTGAAATGTTGCTTCGCTACTTTTATTCAGCAGGTTATGAGAAAGATCTGTACTGTAGTAGTGATGGAGACATTTAGGTATGGAGGCTTCCCAGTTTCACCAAGAACTTAAAAATCATGATGCTTTATTTAAAGGCTCATTGTACTGACATCTAGTGGACAAATATTAGATAAAATGAATGAATGAATATGAATACAACTAACAAATCACTGTTCTGAATCTTTGAACAGAGTCACCAGTCAGTGTAAAGGATTAAATAACCAAATAAAATGATTAAACAAACAATAAAGAAAATTAATTGAGGAGGGAAAGAAAGAAAATTATATATAAACATCTATAGAAATAATTTCAAAAGGTTTTATCGGTACATTGGTCTTTCAATGATATCTTTAGGTTTCTTACACCGGAGGACCTGAAACCAGTCTCAGAAAAAAATATGTCCGTCTGTATGTCCGTCTGTCCAGACAAATGTGTTTCAGCATTACGCAAAACTGGCTTGACTAAATTAAATGAAACTTTGCCAGCCCGTCAGTATTTGCCTGAAGATAATTATGTGCCATAAATTAAATCAAATGTTGAATATAAGGGATGTTACAAGCCAAATTACCTTACCGCAGCCGCAGCCGCAGCCGACGCTTTTGTGACAAATACACCATACTTTTGCCCTCGAGGTGGGCGTTGCTATACTGTACGCGTCATGCAACAAGGCCAATCAATGTAATAGTTTACCATTAATACACAGAATATGCAGAAGACATAGAAATGACCCTAATGCCCCTACAAAATGCCAAAAGCCTCACAAAACACAAACAAACATGCGGGCAGCATGGCTTACTGCAACAAAGGTATGTAAAAAGGTTTGTACCTGAATCTTCAAAGATGTATTGACGGCTCATTGTATGTTTATTCTTCCTGTTGTGAGTTTAAAACCAGTTTGTCTGAAACCATGGTTCTAATTAATTCAGTCATGTAAAAAGGCCTATTAAGAGATAAAACATGAGTCATTAGAGCAAACATATCCACAGCAGTCCGTGGTGAGGGCGTGTAAATATCCAAACTGTTACATGCTCAAATCTAAATATTAAGGAAAAGTGATGTTATGAACAGTCATGAGCCATACATAATAACCTACCTATAACAGAGAGTGTATATGGCTGAAGACCAAAGAAGTACAGCTTAGTGTAAACAATGCGTAAGATACTCTAATTAATTTTATTTTATTTCTTTGTATTAATCAGTTAGGCAGAGAGTTCTGCTGTACAGATGTACTGTATACATAATTATACAGTATACATAATTTAGGGTCATGGCTGATTTGATTGATAGCTGCATTGCAGGTGTCAAACTGCAAGTTGTTTGCATCTCTTTAGCTAAGCAGCTAAATAGAAAGTAGTAACCAAGGTGAGCAGGCATATTCCAACCAACAGCCAGGCTCCACCCACTCCACCATTTGTGGATTAATCATGGTTTAGCAAAGTCATCTCCTGCCAAGATGGTTACAACCAGAGCTCCCACGGTTTCAAACCTGATCCTCAGAAAACCCATAGGTGATGTCACTAACGGTTTGTCCAGTTCTTTTTTTACAGTCTATGGCACAGTATGTAGGGGCAGTGGGGTCAAGGTGGTTGAGACTTTGGTTTTGTTATCAAAGGTTAGTGGGTTTGAGCTCTGTCATCACCAAGTCGATACTGTTGAATCCTTGGGCACGACCTTTAACCCTGTGGCCCAGAGAACCCAATCACTGCATGCAGAGCCTGTCCCAAGCCCGGTTAGAAAATGGGAGGGAAGGTTTATATAAACACACACACACACACACACACACACACACACACACACACACACATCTATATACACATATAAGAGTCAGACCGCTGTATAAAAACTCTTTCAGTCCATCCCAAAGATTCTCAATAGGCTTAAGGTCTATGGGTCCATTAGGGTAAGAAGAGAGCCAGATGTGATGAAAGCAAGAAGTGTAAGAAGAGAGAAGAGAGTCAGAAGATGTGAATCACCAATCATGCCTACTGCCTACCATTTCGCAATTTCAGGCGAAATTGCTATAATTGTCTGTTAGGACGATTATAGCATAGGAAGATTATATTATAGGAAGACTATAATCGTCATCTCTGGATATGCCCGCGTCATCACAGAAGAAGAGATAAACTGATGTAAAAACTTAGCCCTGACAAACAGAATCACTCCAGATCATAACATTGACCTGCAGGCTTGTAGGGTTGTGCATGCGGATGTGTGTAAAGGCGCTTACTTTCACTATTAAACATAGCTGTTTAATATTTTTTAAAAAATAATTAAACGTTATAAATCATTCAAGTGATCTCCTATTATGAGATTTTCCGGTCACATTTCTTCTTTGAAGAAGATGGATCACTGTCCTTCTACTTTATAATAACGGACTGGATGATTCTTAACCTAATTTTAGTAGTTTTAGCAATCTCCTTAACATAGCGTCGCATGTGGTGTTCTGTAAGTCATAACAGCCAGACTTCTAGAGTGCCCGGTATGACTTGCACAAAAACTTGCGTTTACAGACACACACTCACACATAGACACACACTCACACACAGACACACACTCACACACACACACACACACACTCACACACAGACACACATGCACACACAAAACCACACAGATGGTTGTCAACATTCATTTATGTAACCTCCTTCCAAAATGTATAACCAGGCATTTGATCTGTAGCAAAGAGATTCATAGCCTATTCATGGTCTAGCATAAATATTTAGTAGGCTACATGTATTTAACACATGACTTATAAACATTGTACATGTGAAACATTTTTAGGTATTTTCAGCCGTGGTCTCTTCCAAGACGACTCCGACTCCGGCTTATCAATTATTAGTTTAATTTCATTCCCCCCTCATGCCCTACTGTAAGTCTCCTGGGACAGGCTCTAGCAGTATTGACAATGTTCTACAAGATATTTTGGAGATGGGAAGATAATATTTTTCCATCTGTCCATTATACTTTCATCAAAGCAGTTCTGGAATTTGATCACAGTCTGGAAGCCTGTTAGCACCTTTTTCTTTTCTTCATTTGTCACTCATCTCCAGGACACTTGGTAAGAGGAAGTACTAAGAGGAAGTGGGTAGTTTTGACACTTTAGATATTCTGGGGACTGCAGTAGCTTTCAGTAACAAGTGTACTTTGGGGTTTTCTTACACTTGAAATTTTGTGTGTGCAGCAAAACAGTTTTAGGATTTCTGTGTCTGATTAACAGGAAATAATCAAAAAAGCAACACTGCCTCTGTAGATGCATGAGAATTAAAACATCAACTATCAGGAACCCTGAGTTTCAAATGAGAAGACAGCAGTACTGAAGACTATACGACACTCTGAATGACACTGCAAGGACCAGGATGCTGACACTTCATCTCACCTTAATTCTTGGTAATTTTAGCATTTTTATAATTTAATACCACCATGTTATTTTTTATTTGAGATTTAAAGCGATTTAACATAGATAGATAGATAGATAGATAGATAGATAGATAGATGACCTTAAACAAAATAAACAGTAAATTCTTATGTCTTGTTTATTATACAATTTGACATTTTAATATTTATTATCATTTAAAGACTTTCTTCGGAGAAAGACTTTTCCTGAGCATCTTTACTTTTACACCTTTTAAACAAAATTATACATAATTAAGTACAATAACAGTAAACTCTTTGGATAATGCTGATGTAATCTTTTTTCCAAAAAAGAAATAGGAATCGTCTTTTCATGAACACAGAACCTGAGTACTCACTTCTGACACTCTGATCCTAAAAACAGAAATTTATTTAGTCATTTTTTCATGTGATTTCCATTCTAGCTGTTACTAGCCTGAAGTTTGTTTATTTATTTTTATTATAGCTGACACAGTTTCATTCATTCATTCATTCATTCATTCATTCATACATACATACATACAAATAATAAACAAACAAACAATAAGGAAATAATATCATACAGACTGTAAATTCCTAACAGACTTTTACAAGCACATTACACAGTAGCTGGCCAAAAATTAACACTTGGATTTTAAATAAGGGAACATAAACATTTAAAATAATAATTACTGCAATGATTTATGATTTATTTGGGAACAAGGATTTTAATGGTAGCTCATGCAGTGATTATATCATCATTATATAAACAACCATGTTAGAAGATGTATATTGTGGTCATGGAAAAAGATATGACTGCTACAGGAAGGTCAAAATATTGTACTGTTTCAAGTAAAGAAAACTAAGGAGAAATTACTAGAAGTGGGTTAAGAACTGCCCATAGTGGTATTAAAACCTGGACGGATTGTGCTGAACTGCCAATGTCATGTAAAAAAAAGTGATCTGAAAAAAGTTACTTCAGTTGCTTAGGCCTATGCTCTGCAACGCTATTTGGCAATAAATGAAGTCAGCTGACTATCCGAAGGTACTTTATGACCAGGTTATCACATCTATCTAGTTTTCCTTCCCTGAGGCCCAGCCATATCCCATGATAACACAGGTTCATTAGTGAAAGACAGGTTCTGGGAAGCTGAGAAGTTTACACATGAATCATTGACCTGAACCTCACTGAAAGACTGTGAGACGTGCTGGAGAGGACCGAGTTCTTCATCTCTCCCTTTAACAGTTCATCAAGACCCCAGCAAAGATCTGAACATAAATAAAGATATTGCAATTAATTAAAGCTAAAGACAATCTAATTCGATTTGGAGCATGTGACTTTTTTTTTTTTAAAACAGGAAGTTTAAGGATTTAAGAAAACTATGTAGCAGATATACAGGTCCTTCTCAAAAAAATTTCTGTAAAAATTTTCTGCTTCTCTGTAGCCCAGGTCAGGCGCTTCTGCCGCTGTTTCTGGTTCAAAAGTGGCTTGACCTGGGGAATGCGGCACCTTTAGCCCATTTCCTGCACACGCCTGCTCACAGTGCCAAAACCACTGGTAAATGGTTTACTGACCATGGTATTACTGTGCTCAATTGGCCTGCCAACTCTCCTGACCTGAACCCCATAGGGAATCTGTGGGATATTGTGAAGAGAAAGTTGAGAGACGCAAGACCCGACACTCTGGATGAGCTTAAGGCCGCTATCGAAGCATCCAGGGCCTCCATAACACCTCAGCAGTGCCACAGGCTGATTGGCTCCATGCCACGCCGCATTGAAGCAGTCGTTTCTGCAAAAGGATTCCCGACCAAGTATTGAGTGCATATTTGAAGGTTGACTTTTTTTGTATTAAAAACACTTTTCTTTTATTGGTCGAATAAAATATGCTAATTTTTTGAGATAGGAATTTTGGGTTTTCATGAGCTGTATGCCAAAATCATCAATATTAAAACAATAAAAGGCTTGAACTACTTCAGTTGTGTGTAATGAATCTAAAATATATGAAAGTCTAATGTTTATCAGTACATTACAGAAAATAATGAACTTTATCAGAATATGCTAATTTGTTTTAGAAGGACCTGTACAAGGGTGTTGGCTGAGCAAGTTGATCATACAGAAGTGTTTCTGTTACAATCAGATGCAGACATTTTGGAACAAAAATACTTTTCTTGGCATTTGGTCTCCACCACCACATTGGATTTGAAATGCAATGGATGAAAATCCTTTTCAGTCAGTAACTGCCAGAAGTCTGGAACCCATGAACATGACTTAATGTTGAGTTTCTTCCCCCAGCATACCTTGTCAGGCATTTGTCAGGTGCCTTCAGTTGCTGCTTGTTTGTGGGTGTTTGTGCATTCAGTCTAGTCTTCAGTAAGTGAAATGCATGCTCTGTTGGGTTGAGAACATCCCATTCTTTGCCTTGGGTAGCTTTTACTGTATGTGTTGGGTCATTGTCCATCTGCAATATGAAGCAGTGTTCAGTTTTTCAGTATTTGTCTCAATCTGAAAAATAAAATATAGCCCCATTCGCTTCATGCTACTTTTGTCAGCCAAAATGCCATAACACTGCCTCCAGCATTTTGACAGATTATGTGGTATGCTTTGGATCAGGACTTGTTCCATTCTTTCTTTCTTGTATGTATGTTTAGTTCTGTGATGAGTTAATATTGGGTTTATTAGTCCTTGTTCTTGAGCATTTGAACCCTGTTGTGAAGACTTTATTTACTTGATAAAGCCGTCTCTTGACTGTAGACTTTGACAAAGACACACCTACATCCTCAAAAGTGTTTTCTTGACTTTCACCTTAGATGTTCTTCTTAGTTGTCTTCCATGGTTCTATAAATGCCAAAAATCATATATTTATTCCAAAATCTATAGCCCTGCTGAAAAAAACAGCACAGACCAGCATAGCTGGTTACCATTATACCAGCATATGTTGTGTTTTGGTGCTGGTATGCTGGTGACCAGCATACATTTTGCTGGTATGCTGGTGCTGGTATGCTGGTCACTTAACTGATGCTGGTGACCAGCATTATAGTGCCATGATACTGTGCTGTTCACCACCCCATCTAATGTTGGTATGGTATGAAAGCCAGAATACAATGAAAAAGATTGTCATCCAATATGTAAAATATCAAACAGAATCAGTATAAAATCAGCTTTATTGGCCAACAGAAACAATATTAACATTGTGTAATATGTAACAATATATACAATATGCACATGTGTAACAATATGATAATTTAACAATGAACAGCAAATAGGTTTTGATAAAAAAAAATAATAACAAAAACAAAACATGAGACCAACCCCTCAGGGACACTTTCATACAGTTACTTTAACACCACAGGAGTGTAAATGAGTGAACTTGGCCCTCACTCTTTATTTAGGGGTCTGCAGGTTTATGGGCCCTGAAGTAGTTCTGACATGAGATCCATCCCGAATCCAGACCCCAGTCGTGGTCGAGGTTCCCATGACATAGTGATGGTCCGTCTGTATCTTGCCTGCTTGTTTGCATTTGGTCTCTATAAAACAGGTGGCTGATCATTTTCATGGTCACAGCGGTTTATAAAAAAGGAAAAAGAAACATAAGCATGATGATAATAAAATTAGTCAATAATCATCAATAACTATTGACCATGAATAAAGACAACACAAACTTTTGCAATGTTATACAACGATTTATACTTTTTGCATTACGATTTACATTTACACCTTAATATCACAAACATCTGTAAGCTACATACTATAAGGCAGTATTTTAGGCACCGGGAGCTGAAGTGTTTGTGCTAAATAACATTATAGATAGCAGCGTCATAAGCTAACCGAAAACTGAACCAAATAGCAACCATAAGCTAAAGCTCTCCAACACGGGGTGAAATATATTATAAACATTTACACCACAGCTGATACTGACAACCATCTGTAATCTACATACTGTAAGGTATTAGCTTAGCCACCTGTGAGCTAACCTGTTTGTGCTAAGCTACATAAGGCAGTATCTTAGCATGATTTAGCAGTGTTATCTACATGCTAACCAAACCATGTAAGTGACATTAAATGACAATGTTTCACATAAACTGGCAAAAGCTTGTGAGAAAATGAGGGGAAAAAATTTAGTTTTATATTATCAGAATAAGGATTATTTGTGTCCTTGTATGTAGATTACCCTGACTGTTTCCCTGTGAACAGCGTGTGGGCGTGTCCACAATGTCTCAGGTCATTATCAGTGCATGAAGTGTGGCAGAAAGACTGTATCTCTCTTTAGATTCATATGGATTACATAAACTGAGAACACCCTGTTTATTTTCTTTATTTTACAAAAGCACAATGTTTTATTGATATGTGAGTGTACATTAACAAATAAAGACATAAATCGATACATTACACGTATGTGTATAATTAAAAATGATGTAACATTTTAAGTTATTTTGACGGTTACCATAAAAAATGCAAGTGGTCCCACCGCCAAAACAGCTGACCCCATGGTGCTGGTGCTGGTATACTGGTAACCCTGCTGGTATAATTGCTGGTCAAGCTGGTGATGCTGTTTTTTTTTTTTTTTCAGTTTTAAGTGATTTCCATTGATTACTTTTTTTTTTAAGTGCATTTATATAAAAGGGTTTGTGTTTTTAGACAACCCACAGACTTTGAATAAATGTAAAATAATTGTATTTAAATTTTTTTGGTAAATGGATTATTTTTGTCTCTTGTATGTAAATCAATTTAAAGATAACATTTTTTAGCAGGGAGTATTGCTGACACAATATAATATATTCCAATATAGCTGATGCTTACTTATATTTTCTGTTTAATTTAAGATAAAAAGACAAAATTGAAAAAAAAAATAGTTTTAATGAAATTTTTCTTCTTTATTTTCTGTCCATAGCCAGTCTTCTAAGAGCTTCTCTGTTGGCTGGTAAGTGTATTTTTTTTTTTTTATTTAAATACATTTACAAGCTGTGGCAGGGGCATCACATTTCTGTTTCAGGCCACATTAGCACTTTTTAAAAAGAATTCTAAACTATTAAAATACGCACAGTATTAAAGGTTCATTAGGCAAAGGTAATTACAATTACTCTACTGTATGATACACCTCTAACAATAAAGTAGGTGGATGCAACACTATTTATATGTCATTATTGATTTTTTTTTTTTTTTGGCACTTAAGCAAGTTTAAAAAGTTAGAACTAGCATTAGCAAAGCCTGCCATGACATTACATTCAAAAATTGGCCTGAACATTTAATTACTTAAAAGTCAAACAACACTACATATACATGATACATATACATATCCTCCTCACACTGATTTACCAGAATGGCCAAGATGCTATTTGTGCATACTAACATAAATATATTTTAAACATAACCGCAGACTGGTTATTAAATATGAATGAAACAATGTCTATTGTACTTTTAACTTTATATGTAAAGCCATAAAGGATACAGTGCCTTGCGAAAGTATTTGGCCCCCTTGAACTTTGTGAACTTTTTCAACATTTCAGGCTTCAAAGATAAAGATATAAAACTTTAATTTTTGTGAACAATCAACAACAAGTGGGACACAATCATGAAGTGGAACGAAATTTATTTAAACTTTTTTAACAAATAAAAAACGGAAAAATTGGGCCTGCAAAATTATTCAGCTTCTTTACTTTCAGTGCAGCAAACTCTCTCCAGAAGTTCAGTGAGGATCTCTGAATGATCCAGTGTTGACCCAATGACTAATGATGATAAATAGAATCCACCTGTGTGTAATCAAGTCTCCGCAAAAGGTCACAAAGTTCAAGGGGGCCGAATACTTTCGCAAGGCACTGTAAATGAAAGAATACTTGGCCAGATCAGTTTATACCTTAAAAAATCTAGCTCACATTTTGTCTTGATTGTTCTCATGACACGGAGTGACCACTTTTAGTTTGGAGAACAAAAAGCATGTAAGAATGTACTGTAAGCATATGTAAGCGTGTATGTAGTTTGTCTTCCCCCCAGGAAACAGATTATTTCCTGCACTAAAAGCACACCACACAATGTATAAGGTCACGTTTTCATATCTTCTCTTACCAGCAGTGCTGTCACAAATACATTACCTAAGCACCACGAATTGAGGAAAGGCAGGATGCAAGTGCAGACATTTCTTCAATAGTGTGAAGTAAATCATAATGAAGATCTTCACAAAAATCGGAAAAAAAAATAAATCAAAGAACAACAAGCTAAGGGCCAATGCACAATACAACACAACACAATACACACTGACAAAGCACTTCAGGAAACTGAGGAAATAGCAGTGAAAACAACAGATGCAAGACAGCGCGAGACAGATGCAACACATGCTGTGTTTTGTTCCACAGTACATGAGCAGTAACCCACACTCCTTAATTAGAAAATGTGGGTCGGGGGTCGAACAGCCTGAATCACTTCCTTTGTGCATAATCCTGGTAATGTAAAACCTTAAATGCCTGTTGCAGGTACTGTGCTACTAAGCTCACAATACAGTAAAACATTGAATTAAAAAAAAAAAACATATATATATATTGAATAAAATACCACTGAAAAAATAAAAACACTTTATTGGCAAGAAAAATATGTGAACCTTTTAAAATTTCGTAGTTTTCTACATTTTGTCATGAATGTGTCATAAAGTGTGATGTGATCTTCATCTAGGTCAAGGGTATTGACAAATGTAATGTGCCTAAAATAATACCACAAAGAAATTCTCATCTTTCATGTCTTTATTGAACGCACTAATTTAACCTCTAAAACGGTCACAAAAGCAAGTGAACCTTTTGAATTTATAACTAAGTTAAACCCCCCTTGGCACCAATAACCTCAACCAGGCCCTGTAGCTGTGGATCAGACCTGCACATCGTTCCGGAGGAATTTAAACCCATTCTTCCTGGCAGAACTGCTTTAATTCTGACAAATTCTTTGGACTCTTTTTCAGTCATTCAGTAGCATCTTTACTGGGTTGAGGTCTGGGCTCTGATTGGCCACTCCAGAATGCGAGTTATTCATACAGCTTTTTGTCAGGAAACCGTTCAGTGACAGGCCTGTAAGTTTCCATGTAAAACAGGTACATCTGTACGAATAAATTGTTTAAATGTATGTATCATGGGCTATTGATCAGTAAACGACATTGTTAAGATGTAAGTAAATGTTCATTGCTCTGCTGTTTGGAGGAGTGACGTGCTGATGACTTCAAACAGGGTCATCAGCATGTCACACTGCTTTCTTTGTGTTTTGGTGTGTGTGTGTGTGTGTGTGTGTGTGTGTGTGTGTGTGTGTGTGCGTGCGTGTGGTTTCACCTGAGAGGTGTTAATAGGTTTTACCCCAAATAAAAGGTCTTTCTGAGTGTTATAATATAGTTGTAACATAACAGATATACAGACAAAACAAACGGTTCACACTGAATCCTAAACCTAAACTGGATGCGAGGATTAATAAACCAAGATGGGTTTTTTAGCCCCACCCCTGTGGAAATGGTGTTTTCAGAGAAATTTCACAAAGAAATTATTATAATGTATAGAGTGATTAAAAAACAACACAACGCATGCTATGAAAAGGAAAATCTCAATTTCTTCCATTTCAGGGATTAAAATGGTAACAATGTAAACTTTAATATCTAGAATGCAGATTTTTTTTAAGTTACTCAACTTTTAGATAACTTTGCTGGCCAAACAAACATTTCACATTGCTGTTTAGTTGACACAATGTGTTCCTAGTTCAACATTTTAAGTTGACTCAATTTGTAATTAAAATATTTAAGTCAGCTCAAGTAGTATCAGTTGGGGGCTCAATTAATTATATTTCTCTAAACTTTTCATTTACTCAAAAAGGTCAGTTTTCTCCCATTGCAGCCCAAGTTGGTTCAAGTGATTGTTTTTCTATAAATACAAGTTAACCTAACATTACCCCAACAATTAAAAAACGCAAACATTACTTCAAAAACATCTGCATCTGCATAAAACAGGAGAATACAGGTTCTAGTTTGTTTAAAGATCAAACAGAACAAACAGGGTCTGAAGACAAAGCAACTCATTTATATCAAATAAATATATTTGTTTACATTATAAATAACAGAACAAAATATTTTTTGTTTGCTGAAGGCAATTACAACAGATTGATCCATCATGATTATTTTTATAATTTAAATTTAATAAACCACAAAACAAATGTCTCTCTCTTTTTTGCTCAAAATAAATAAAAATTAAGAAAAAAAAAAACAGACAGTATATATATTATTTATTTAAGCAAAACAATATAACCAAACATAAACTGCTTATTTGGATTAAAAGTATAAAATTAATTTTAAAAAATCAAAATTGGCATAAACCATAAATTCTAATTAATCGAAAATAATTATTAAATCGCCCAGGTCTAGTTTCAAATTATCACGCTCCATATGCACTCCATATGCGCATGCGCTAACAAGAAACGAACGCTTTAACACAAAACTAACAATGTAACACAAAACATTTAAATGTAAGTTTTACAGAACATCTTTAGTATTATACAGTTTATAACATTGAAGCAACATATTTGTTGAATAAACTAAGTATTATTTCTGAACATTTCAAATAAAAATATCTTAGTTCAGTTTACTTTTTAAACTTTATTTAGATAACTTTTCATAAGTTGGCTTTTTTACAGTGTGATGCTTATTAGGCTCTTACTGATTCTTTTATATTACAATATCATAATCGTTTTTAAAAACTAGCAATGATCAACAGTTTTTTCCCCCAATGTGTCAGACACAAAAAAAGAGTTTATGGCACCAAGAGTTTGTTTCTCAGCATGTGAATCTGAGGGGAGCGTGTCTTTCCAAGTCCAATAATAATCGTTTGGATTGCTTCATATGTGTACGTCCAGTCCTGTTGAAATTCAATGTAGAGCACAGACCTGACCAAACACCAATCCTACAGCTGTTTTATTATCATCCAGATGCTCAAGGACTTACAGCCTCCTCCAACACCACAGCAACTTCATCAACCTGTTCATGCTTCTCCAGTAGCTCCAAAAGGCCACCTGCCACTTCATATCTAGTTATGATAAAAATATAAAATATTACTAAGGCTATATACCACCAGATAGTGTAAAACACAGTTTATAAATTGATGGATTGATTGATTTATAATGATGTGTTAAAGCTACAGTACGTATTGTTTGTATTGTTTGATATTTTCAAGGCTTTTACTTCGTCATTCTCAGGAGTAACTGTGTGGAGTGATGTTTTAAATTAACCGGGTATCTAATCAATTCGCTTTTCATACAAATAAGTTAACCGATATAACACTCGTAGATGAGCACAAGTGACTCTGAAGCCAAACCAACTAACTGAATTTTTTATATCCTTTAACTTATCAAGTACTGAAGCACAATTACTCCTTAACTGTAAATTAACTGGCTAAGTTTTGTTAGCTGAGCGCTCGCATGGCTGTGTATGCTGGGGGGAGCTGGATGCTGTTGCTGGGCAAAAGTCAGAGCAAAGTGAGGAAAGAGGTAGATACGGTTATGGATGCTTAGCTAACTGCTGTACAGTGTGGTAACATGCAGCCTAACGTTAGCTAAGCTCACCTTAGTAATGTCAGGTTGCCTCCGTATAATGACAAGTGGAAACCCACCGGCCTCACGTATGTAATGTTACTTCTCTACTTGTTGTCTCAACTGTAAATACCACTCTAAGAAGTTGGGCCAACAATACAATATTAATTCATTCAACATTTATCTAATTTTTGTTTTTTTTTTTTTTACAGTGTACAGTGTATTATTACAAGTAATTGATGTGAGGATGTGATACATACAGGTAAATTTTTTAACAACAAAACTGGCACTAGTAAGCTCAAAATAGAGAAATCAAATTGCTCCCTAAACTAATCTTCAAGAAATGTCCAAATATTACAGTATACAGTGTTTATTACAAAAAAAAAACATTACAAAATGCACAAATCAAAAAGTATTTGTGGTCAGTTTAATGACCCTAATTTGCACAATAAAGGTATATGCAGATAGATGATGAAATCAGAAAGATTGCATTTTTCAAGGTTATCGCAATGGACCTAAAAATGTTTGTACATATGGGTTGAGCATAAAATGAAATTGGATTTAAAAGCTGTTAGAATACCACATATACCAAAATAAAGAACCTAATGAAAGTTCTGCTATTTACTGATTATATCCCCGACATCATTTTTGAGAAACGATTAGGAATGATAAAGATGGACTCATTTTATTTAACCTCCTGAGAATCAGACCCCAATGTTGGTTACCTGATAATTCCTCCTTATGTATCTCCACTTGTTTCTGTTTATTAGCATTTGTTAAGGATTAGGGATGAACTTAAAGTTTGGCAAGAGAGTCTTGCTGTAATAATGCAATCTAGTAATAAAATTCATTAACATTAATTGATATTAACAAGTGGTCAAGCACTATGGGATTTATTTTATTATTGTTTTATTATTATTATTATTATTATTATTATTATTATTATTAGTAGTAGTAGTAGTAGTAGAAGTAATAGTATAAAATGAAGTCTAGCTATTTTAATTAAAACCATTACGTTTTTGTTAACATTATAGTGATTTTGGTAACTGCAAATTAACCTTTGTGGATACTGATCTTCACATAATAATTTTGTAACATTTTCTTTTATTTGTGGTTAGTTAAATGAAAACACATAGCATATTTTATGTGTTGTATTTCAAATCACAGTGAATGTTGTGAAATGTCTGTGAACTTAATTCTTTGAATCATATATTTCATAGCAGAAAATGCATTTTTTAAAAATATTTTTATATGGAGGCACTTTCTTTATAAAGGATTACTAAGAAATGCTAACCATAAAAAGGCACTTTACTTTTTATTACTATAAACTAGAAAATTTATGAACAATTTCTGAAAATGTAACAGATTTTCGACATTTTTTGTTTTGCTGATCTTTTATTAAAAAATATATATTGTATATAAGGCTTAGGATTGTGCAGTTGTCCGGGAATACCACTAGAGGGCAAAAGCACCCAGAGACTCCATTTTGTTTCCTTTTGTTTTCATTTGTAGTTTATGTTGAACTGTATTTCCCAGAATGCACCTCGGTCAGGTGATGTGGGTGCTCACCTGAATCGAGGTTGCTCATTAATTTGATTTATATATGTCCCTGAGTTCCACTAGTCTGGGTGTGAAGTAGCACTTCAACAAGCATGTCGGGAATCAGCATGAAAGGTGCACATTTCATGCTGATTGTTATAAGTTGGACTAACAATGCCTGTCTTTTTGTCTTACCGGTTCCTGGAGTTGACTAGTGGGAGGGGCTGCACACAGGTAGTCAACTATATGTTCTCCTAAAGGGGTGGAGTTGGTCCATTAAGGATGTTTAGAATTTGTTTAAAATTAATCAGTGTGTAAATTCTGGATGATTGTGATGAAATAATATCAATTATTAAAGTTGAAGGTTGTTTAAAATACTTTCTGTATTTTAATACATTCTTTGTAAAATGCTAATTTAATAACTAATGAGGGGTTACCATTGGTCAATTTGAAAATGAAGGAGGGGTTGGAAGTTTAGCAGGGAGACAAAGAACTGTTTGGGGGAGGAAGGTTGTAAGTTGGACTAGTAGCCGACTGAATTTGATATTCTGTTACCTGTTGAATTGTATTATGAATAGTTTCTTTTGTTAGTCTTTTTTGTTTTTTTGACTACCTGTATTTGAGGGGCTTTGGTCTTTGCGAACCTTTTTGGAAAAAAAGGCACAGTAAAAATTACTTTCCTTGGACATTGTTGGAGTTTTGCCGTTTCCTTTTTACTGCCTTTAGCCTTGCATCGAGGATTTTACTACAAGTGGTGTCAGAAGTGGGATATGGAGTCTTCATGGAGTAACTGGCAGTAGAAGAGACAATTGGCAAATTTCAGGATGTCTGCTAGAGAACAGGGAGTTCCTCAAAGGAGTACCAGAGCTCATACAATTCTGTTTTCTGAAAGGGAGGACACAGATGAAGCGCCAGCAGGTGATTTGGATCTGGTGGCTGGGACAGACTTGTTCCATGTGACGGATGTGCAAGAACCTGGGACTGAACCTGTGGTAAGACAAAAAAAACGGTAAAATCAGTACCCCTTGAGATGGAGTTGAGAGTACTCCGGTGGGTCAAGATTTCATGTTGGAAATGAGGCAGTTCATGAGGCAGTAACAAAGAAATGAGAAGATGTTATTTGATGAAGTAAAAGGGTTAAAGGCTATTCTTTTCCAGAAACCTCAGATTGAATCGGGGTCAGTAGAGCAGATCAGCCATCAAACACATTATCATCCCTTACCAACACCCAGAGCTACTCAGCAGTCAGTAGAAGGAGCAACATTGTATCCAGATTTTCCTCAGATTGATTCCCAAATCAATGCACCTGATATGCCTCCACCATCTGTAGCGTCACATAGACGCTTCCATGAACCTCGGATTCCCGACTTTGTAGAAGGTGAGGATGTGGAGATCTTCTTCGTGCAGTTTGAACGCATTGCCAGGACCTGGGGATGGCAATCCAACGAGTGGGCAGCATGAGTGGTAACATTGTTGACTGGCAAAGCTCTGGAGGCCTATGCCAGCATGGACGAACAACATTCTGGTTCCTATGATGACATCAAGGCTGCAGTGTTGGCCAAATTCAACGTGACTGAGGAGACATATCGTAGGAGACATATCCTTTAGGAGCCTGACAGTGCCAACTGGAGAGAGTGTAAGAGACACTTAAAATCGCATCAAAGGTTTGTATCAGAGGTGGATGCGACCAGAGGTAAAGAGCAAGCAACAGCTGGGGGAAACCATCATAGTGGAACAGTATCTCTGAGTTCTGCGTCCAGATATGAGAGTCTGGGTAAAAGAAAACCAACCACAGACTGGGGAAGAAGCTGCAACGTTGGCGTAAATGTACATGTCTGTACATCGAGATCCACCACGCACCAACAAAAGTACTGCGGGCAAGGGTAAATTTGAGGATTCTGAGGATAAGACTGTATCTGGTAAACATTATAGGCCAACTCTGATATGCTTTTAGTATCTAAATCTATCAAACATCCCTCTGAAATTGTTACGGACCAAGGGACAAATTTTATGGCCAAGCTGATGAAACTTCTGTACCAGCAATTAGGCATTAAGGGAATTAGAACAACGCCATTCCATCCACAAACTGATGGCCTGGTAGAACGCTTTAATGGCACATCAAATTTCTTAAGCATATTTTTTAATGAGTCTGGGAGGGACTGGGACAAATGGCTTCCTTTTCTTCTTTTTGCATATAGAGAGGTCCCTCAGTGCTCAACCGGTTTTTCTCCTTTTGAGCTTTTGTTTGGCAGGCAAGTTAGTGGTCCCCTGGATGTGCTCAAAGAGGCTTGGACAGCAGAGAAACCAGCCCAGTGCAGTATCACCGCTTATATCTCGCAGATGCGGGATAAGTTGGAGACCTACAGGACTATGATCAAGGAGAATTTACTTGCAGCCCAACAAAGACAAAAAAGGTGGTATGATGTACATGCCCGGGAAAGGAACTTGAAACCTGGACAGAAAGTTCTGGTACTGTTACCATCAGGTACCAGTAAATTGTTGGCCAAGTGGCAGGGCCCTTATGTGGTTACCCGGAAACTGGGACCAGTAACCCATGAGATTTTGTGTCCTGAAAGAAAACAGCCAAAACAAGTTCTACATGTTAATCTCTTGAAGGAATTTAGGGAGAAGGCGTCGGGGTCTGATTATGAAGATCTTCAAGAAAGGAAAAACCAGGTAATGATGGTATGGGCAGTAATGAATGAGGAAGAGGAAATGGATATGGAGCCAGTTAGGACTTTGCAAGAGATCCAGGCGACTTCCTGCACTTGACTAAGCATCATCAGTCTCAACTAACTGAGGTAGTCCAGTCTTTTCCTCCTCTTTTTCAGGAGAGGCCTGGCCGGACAGATGTCCTTACACATAACATCATCTTGAAGAACACCACTCCTATCCGGCAGAAACCCTATCGAGTTCCTGAGTCGATGGTGGAACAGCTAAGGACTGAGATTAAAACCATGCTGGAAATGGGGATTATAGAACTGTCCAATAGTGAGTGGTCAAGCCCCATACTACTGGTCCTTAAAAAGGATGGAGGAGTCAGGTTCTGTACCGATTTCAGAAAATTTAACAGTGTGTCATGTTTTGACTCCTATTCAATGCCTCGTATTGATGAGTTGATTGAAAGACTGGGTAAAGCGTCTTATCTGACTACATTAGATCTATTTAAAGGATATTGGCAAGTTCCCCTTGAACCCTCTTGCAAACCTTATACTGCATTTCAATCTCCCATTGGGTTATATCAATATACCGTTATGCCCTTTGGATTACATGGAGCCCCAGCTACATTCCAAAGATTGATGGTAAGCGGGGCTTACCATCAACACCAACAAATGTTCATGGGCTCAGGTGGAGGGGCGGTACTTGGGGTACTTGCTAGGACGTGGACAGATCAGACTACAAGTGGAAAACCTCAAGGCTATTCAAAATATTGCACGTCCTCAAACTAAAAAGCAGGTGAGATCTTTTCTTGGTTTAATTGGCTGGTACAGATGGTTCATTCCCCATTTTGCAACGTTAGCTACCCCTTTGACCAATTGTACCAAGAAGAATCCTACTAAATTTTGTTGGACTAATGAATGTGAAGAAGCTTTTAAAGCTTTGAAGAATTTATGTCAAGAACCTGTGTTGCAAAGCCCTTATTTCTCTAAGAGATTTATTGTAAAGGTGGTCGCCTCGGACGTTGGACTGGGAGCCATACTAGCTCAAGGAGAGGCCTCTGAGGAGAGGCCAGTGCTGTTTTTGAGTAGAAAACTCTTTGAAAGAGAGCAGAGGTACTTCACTATTGAGAAGGAGGGCCTGGCCATTAAGTGGGCGGTGGACTCTTTGCGTTACTACCTGCTTGGACGTGAGTTCACACTACGAACTGATCATCGGGCACTGAAATGGATGCAAACTATACAGACTGGAAACTCAAGGATACTGCGCTGGTGTCTGATACTGCAGCCTTATGCATTTACCATTGAGCATTGTCCAGGTAAAAAAAAAAAATTATTGCTGTTTATTTATCCTGTTTGCCTAACTCAAACCATCCAGAGGGGGGTGAAAGGGAGAAATGTGAAGTAGCACTTCAACAAGCATGTCGGGAATGAAAACAGACTTTTTGTTTTGAAAGACTTTTATTTTTCTTGTTGATTCTACTTGAGAAACACTCACATGAAAGGTGCACAAGTTGGACTAACAATGCCTGTCTATTAATGTCTGTCTTTTTGTCTTACCCGTTCCTGGAGTTGACTAGTGGAAGGGGATGCACACAGGAAGTCAACTATATGTCCTCCTGAAGGGGTGCAGTTGGTCCATTAAGGATGTTTAGAATTTGTTTAAAATTCATCAGTGTGTAAATTCTGGATGATTGTGTCAGGGATAACCTCTAGAGGGCACCAAAGCGCCCTGAGTCTTTTGTTTTGTAGTTTGTTTTGTTTTACTTCATTTCCCAGTTTACAGTTGGTCATTAGTTTCTTTATAAATAGCTTGTTTTAGTTCTTTTGAGTTGTCTAGCAACTGTTAATTTAACCTTGTTAATGTCTGCATGTTTAGTTTGTGGCTCCCGTTTCCTTTATATGTGTTTTAGTTTCGTTTTACTTATAAAGTATATTTGTTTTGTTAGATTTTCCTGTTTGTCTTTAATAAATACATCATTTCCTTTAAAACCTGGACCTCTGCGTTTATGCCTCACACCCCGAAACATAACAGAATGCTAGACCGTTATAGAGGCATAGCAGAGGAGCCCCCCCGGGAGATTCTTTGGGGGGGGGGGGGGGGCGGCAACGATGTTTAACGCTTGGGAAGCCGACGCGGAGAGCGGGAGGTTTACCAAGCGGCGTAGCGGCAAACGGCGAGGAGGAGCAAGGAAGAGGAGACCTGGCAGGGGAGCGCAGGTAATGGCAGAGCAGGAGGAGCTGAGAGAGCAGCGAAACTGGGATGGCTGCCGGCTGGCAATACGACGCACGCCGTTCAAAAATGGCGCAGCTCGGGGTGACGTGAGTCCCCGCACCCACTGGAGGGTAAAGACCAGGAGGTCTGTGTTTGGCGGGGACCAAGGCACAGAGGCGCCCCACACCGAGCGTCGAGGGAGAACGGAGTGCGAAGACTATGAGCAGCAAGGAGCAGTCTCCCAGCGTGAATGGAGCAGCTTTGGGTAATGCGCAAAAAAAAAAAAAAGGGTTCAGGAGCAGGAGCAGGTAGCCGCGCTCCCAGGGCTGCTAACGCAGCTTAGCCTTAGGGAAGGCCCAGACCTATCAGCCAGCCTCACTAGTCGCCCAGACCTGCCATACCCCTTTCTCCTGTGACAGCGATGAAGATGAGCTTTACTGCATGCCGTTCGGCGATGACAACAGCGAGCTCTTCTATCTGCTGTATCAGCCTCGACGACGAGAGCGAGCTCGGCAGCGACGACGAAGACGGCGAGCTCCTCTTTCCGCCGCGCAACTGCAGTGAAGACAGCGAGTTCCCGCCGCACAACTGCAGTGAAGACAGCGAGTTCCCGCCGCACAACTGCAGTGAAGACAGCGAGTTCCCGCCGCTGCCTCTAAGCTTCTTTTAATTTTTAATTAATTTTAAAAGCTTGTGTTATGTTTTTGCGCAATTATTTGTTTGGCGTGACACAGCGGGCTTCCGGATGCAAACCGCCAGTAAACACCGACGAAAGAAGAAGCACAACGTGGATGGAGATGCAAACAGTTAGCTGTGTAATTTGAGGAAGCTTTCTGTTGCGGGCTGCAAAATGGACGGGAGTGATGAAAAAACTTTTATCAATGAAAAATCTTTTCAGCAGCAGGAAACATTGCTTTAAAGAGCAGGACAAGCCTCAGTTCGGAGCATGTTGACATCCTTACCTCTCTTCATTGCAATCATATGCTCCTTTAAAGACTAGTGTGCACACACGCGTCCAAGAGAGAGACATTTATATTCTGATGAATATATTGACTTAAAACACAATGTATGGACTTTTGTTCCTGTCCATGGATTTTTGCATCCTAATTGTCATCACAAAGCATTCAAATAAGAAGTCAGTAAAGGTTATGCCTGAGCTGTAGATTTTGAAACTTTTAGTTCTGAAAGTTAAGTTGCACAACTTAGTGTTTTTGTATAATTATTTATTTTAATGTGTGCCTTAGTTTTTTTGATACTTAAAGTCATTTGAAATACCTTTTCTTTTCTTTTTTAGTTTTTGCATCTGAGGAAAGGCTTTAAAATAAGAATGTATGGCACTGTAATGCACTTAATTCATCTCAGTCAACTTTACGCTATTCCTTATATTGTGAATAATGACAATGTTTATTTTTGATAAAAAAGAAAACCAATTAATCGTTCTCTTACTGTTCAAAAAAATAAAGGGAACACTCAGTCCCAGTTTGACTTGAACACCTCTCATATATGTATGCAAGTTCAAGTCAAACCGGGACTAAGTGTTCCCTTTATTTTTTTGAGCAGTATATTTTATATTGCTATTTAATTAGGCAAAAATACATTTTATCCGATTAATCGATTAAATTTTTGGTAGAATACTCGATTACTAAAATATTCTATAGCTACAGCCCTAGTTACGTTTTTCACCAACAAAAATTAAATATTCAGCCCCTGATGCTGTGTCTCAATTCCAAGAACGAAAGAGCGACTTGACTTGGAAGTACACACTCAAGGGTTTAAGGACACCGGGTATATTGCAAATGGAACACAGAGTACAGGATGCATCACATAGCTGTGATACATTACTGTATACCATAATCGTAAAACCTCCTGTTTTTATTAAAATAATCAGGAAGTGACCCGGTCAGGCTGGTGAATGGTGCGAGTAACTGTTGTGGTCGAGTGGAGATCCAGCACAAAGCCCAGTGGGGAACAGTGTGTGATGATGACTGGGACTTAAAGGATGCAGAGGTGGTGTGTCGACAGCGTGGATGTGGTAAAGCAGTCAGTGCTCCTCGTAATGCCCGCTTTGGTCAGGGAAGTGAACCAACCTGGCTGGATGATGTTCAGTGTACTGGAACTGAGAGCTACATAGATCAGTGCTCACACAGAGGATTTGGAAATGAGGACTGTGGACATGATGAAGATGCTGGAGTCGTGTGCTCAAGTAAGTTGTTATTGTTTGTTTTAGGAAAAATGCTCAAGGTGAATATATGTACAAACTTATTCATTACATTTTATTATAAGCTTTGCAGAGTCCCACACTGACTCAGATCTCTTCAAATTCTGTGGTCTCACCTGGAGAAGTCCTTCAGTTCAGATGTTCCACACGCAGCCGAACATGCATCTCTGTAGACTTCAGTTTGTATAAAACTGGGACATTAATAAAGAAACAAACTGCAGAGACTACAACAACATTTACTCTGACTGTAGATGGCTCACATCAGGGCCAGTACACCTGTGACTACACATACAGGGAAAGTAACTCCACATCATCCAGGAGCAGCTCCATTACCATCACTGTGGGTAAGAGGATATTAATGGTACTGAACAGTGCTAAGAATCATGAATTATTTAGGTTGTTCAAATAATTGTTATTTATTTTAGTCATAGTTTATATGCAAGGGCTGTTCAAGTAAAACCATACCTTTTGATCATGCATAATACAGTACGCATAAAAAAAAAAACTCCCTTTATTTCTCTATTTAATCCCCTGGTACACCAATGCACATATCCCATGGTTTGACTAGTGCTTGGATACCATCAGTGTAGAAAGATTTCTCAGTATACCATCATTCACAAATATACGTCCTTCTTTAAAATATTTGCACCATTAAAATATTTTTCTGCAGCTAAGAGTCTCATCACCGTACTGAGTTTGAAGTCTTCTATAAATTTCAATCAGTGTTACACCTTCATGCACCAGAATTTCATCACAAGTTCCAGTTTGACTTGAACACCTGTCCTTGATTAAAAAATACTTAAGTAGGTAGACTAACACATTAACACTGTTACTGAGTGATGTTTGAGTATGCAGATTGAAATGTCCTTCTACCTCTCAGTAACCCTGTGTTGTTAGGTTAAAACTGTCCACAGCCTGTTTTTTAGTTTAATTTCTAATATTTTACTTTATAACTCTAAAAAAATCTAAGAATATGTCAAATATTTTTCTTTTTATGTTAAAATCAGTTCATGATAAGATCAGGCTGGTGAATGGTGCGAGTCACTGCTGTGGTC
Source organism: Clarias macrocephalus (assembly GCA_011419295.1). Classification (NCBI taxonomy): domain Eukaryota; kingdom Metazoa; phylum Chordata; class Actinopteri; order Siluriformes; family Clariidae; genus Clarias; species Clarias macrocephalus. The sequence goes on from JAAGKR010001671.1 coordinate 115,471, forward strand.
GAGTGGAGATCCAGCACAAAGCCCAGTGGGGAACAGTGTGTGATCATTACTGGGACTTAAAGGATGCAGAGGTGGTGTGTCGACAGCTTGGATGTGGTAAAGCAGTCAGCGCTCCTCATAATGCCCGCTTTGGTCAGGGAAGTGAACCAACCTGGCTGGATGATGTTCAGTGTACTGGAACTGAGAGCTACATAGATCAGTGCTCACACAGAGGATTTAGAAAAGAGAACTGTGGACATCATGAAGATGCTGGAGTCGTGTGCTTGAGTAATTGTTTTGTTTAGTTTAACAAACTCTGTTAAAAGTAAATAAATTTACGGATGATTATATCATGACTATATCTCTTATACATTAGATATTTTATTTTATTAGCCTTGCAGACTCCCACACTGACGCAGATCTCACCAAACTCTGTGGTCTCACCTGGAGAAGTCCTTCAGTTCAGATGTTCCACACCCAGCCCAACATGCATCTCTGTAGACTTCAGTTTGTATAAAACTGGGACATTAATAAAGAAGCAAACTGCAGAGACTACAACAACATTTACTCTGACTGTAGATGAATCACATCAGGGCCAGTACACCTGTGA